>VYZT01040179.1:0-52182 GCA_013400735.1 Pomatostomus ruficeps
TTTCTTTTGGGTTTTTTTCCCTCGTTTTGGACTGTTCAGTCTGGTTTTCTTCCCATCTGGAAAATGAGACCACCTCTGGGGGAGACAGTCGGCAGGACCCTTGCCAGGAGCTGCCAGACCCCCCCAGCCCAGCCAGACCAGACCGTCAGGAGGAGCCAAACCAGAGAAAGGAGAGACTCTAAAATCCACCATCTTTCTCCACAGCAGAGAAGGATTACTGTCTGATATTATTCATTCTTTTTTTCCTTGTGTCTGTGTGCACCTTGATTGTTAAATCAACAAGATTTTTTCAATTTCCTCCAAGAAAATTTTAATTTCAAACCTTGGCTGGGAGGAGGGGCTGAAATTCTGCCTTTTTAGAGGAGACACCTTTTTGGAGTCTCCTCCCAAATTTGTCTCAAACCGGAACAGGTGTCCATACTATTTCTGAGCAAGGAGTTGTCGTTTAAGTTTAAGTTTAGTTTAATTTAATAACAGGAGCTTTTTGCTTAAAAACATTATCAAACAAGATTGCTGATCGTAGTAGTAGTAAATAGATATTCTAAAATAATGGAAATTAATCACACTAATTTACCCAATTTTAAATCACAATATAACACTCTAGTTTTCTAGGTGAACTTATTTTAGCTTTTTCTTATTTTGTTAAAAACTAAAAACTAGTATTTAATAGAGAATCTGGCTTATAACAGAAAAGACTACTGTACATATATTTTAGTAGTTAGAATGAGAAAGAAACATAAAGAAGTCTTCTGTTATCTTCTACTAGAACTAAAACTTCTTGAATCTTACCTCTTGATCAGAATTATCATCTCATTTATCACTTGGCAAAGTTTGGAAATCAGTATTGACTGTGGTAATCGAGAAGTAAATTAGACAGGATTTTCCTGAGACTGCAAGCCAAGATTTTGGACCTTGCAGTTTTCAAGAGACCATAAACAAATTTGATATTCAGAAAGCGATGAGCACTCACTTCACTGCAAGCTGCATTCTTCTCATGTTAAAAAATGATAAGCACAATAAAAACCTTACCCTTACCTTTGGTGGCTTGAATGGATAGTCAGATGAAAATGTGATATCCAGGAAAAAAACGCCTCCTTCATATACAGAACCTGGAGGTCCAAGTATAGTAGATCTCCATTCATAAATGTTATCTCCTTTAGGACCAGCACTGTGTAAAGAAAAAAGAGGAGAGGTAAAGAAAGAGTCAGAGTCTGTCTTTGAGAGAGGCATTTTAAGGATTTCCTTTGGCATTCATTTTGTTTAATAAAAACCATTTGACTATTTTTAACACCTGCCCAATTTCCAACTGATTTCAGTGGGCTCGGTGTTCTACGCTGGCACAGAAGCTGGGTACTCTGCTGTCCCTTTGGAGAGACAGCAATGAAACAGATTTCCATGAACTACGGGACTTTCACTGTCTGAAACATATCCCCAGATCTATTTTCGTGAGCATTTGGTTGCTCTGAGGTTCTGTATCACTTTCATCACCCTTTCTACATCACCCTTTCAATGCCATCATATTCATACACAAAAGGAGTTTTACATCTTGACCACATTCATCTTCTTCAAGCATTTAACAGATCACACCTTCATAAAAAATGTGGCTTTCAAGTATATTGATACACATGTATTGCTACTTGTTTCATAGGCTAGAGTGAAATGTTACACCCTTGGGCAGCAAAACTAGGGAAGGGAGAGAGAATCAAGTAACATGGAATTGAGCTTCTCACAGCACTGTCATTCCAAATAACTGTTTTCTTCAGGATATATCTGTGTTATGCCTCTGGGCAATTAGTAATGAGACAAGGAGCCAAAAATACTTTATTTTAAGAAGTACAATATTGAATGCATTTCTCACTGGGGGAAGGGTTACCGCATAATTAATTATTAAAGAAAAGCTTTGAAAGAATGGGTAATGACCAGCATTTTCTCAACTTATGAACTATCACTAATGTTATTATTACACAGTTACCATCTAACCTCCTCACAAAAACCCTAACCAAACAATAAACCCCTCCCCCTCCTCCCCCTGCAAAGAAACCTCCACCAAAAAAATTAGATCTTTAAGCAAGTCTGGATAAAAATTAACCTAACCTTCCACAAAGCATCCTGAATCTACTCTGCTGAGATCCAAACTTACTGTACTGACTGCTGTGGAGAACAACAGCGCTGAGCTCACGCAGACACCGTGGACTGATCACATCTATGCAGATAAGTCAATAACCCAGCACTGTGAAAGACCGTTTCAATTCTCCCCACCTGGGCAGTTTCCCAGGCACCACCTCCATTTCACAGAGCTGCTGCAGCAGCCCCATCCTTCTGTCACATGTGACTGCACAGGAAGCGAGCATAGGCCATGACATCACACCAGAGCCTGGGAATTTGTGGTTTCTGGAACTGCTCGATGCACAGAGGAGCCTCCCTACAAGTGTTACGGCTCTTCCTAAGTCACCTCACCCCATGTATTTGTCACACGGATGTCTGCAGTTGGTAACATGGCACATGGGACATTCATCCTTCCCGTGTGCTCAGACATGGAGACACTCATCAGAGACAAGGAGTATGAGCAGTCTGCACTATGGATCTGCAATCCCCACATGAAAAATTTAGCTATTTTTACATTAAGATCATATTTGAGAAAAAACCAAATGCTTCTTTTGATTACTAATTCTCTTTCAATTCATAATTTTTCAAGATGTTCTTTATCTTGTAAACATTTCATGTACCAAATGTCACAGTTCTTTCATAAACGGGACAAAATAATAATGGAATTTGGATGACATCCTATTTAATGAAAAACAAAAAATTGTTTTATGAAGCTATTTTCCTGTTGCCAAAATGAAAGCAGGTAACAAGAGAATGCTGGCCTCCAGAGCACAGCTAGGAAAGAAAACCTACAAGTGCTGTCAAAAATAAAGTCTGGGTCTAAATTCTTACTTTCGATTCACAATGCATGCATAAAAGTGGAAGAAAAATACTAGATACATTTTAGGGGAAAAAAGGGAAATCCAGAAGCAAAGAGGTCCATTTTTGATAATGCAATGAACCATTTGTACCTTCAGTTACTCCAGAAGATAATTTTATTCATGCTCCCTAAAAAGCAATTAGTGCACGAACTGAAAATATTGGGGCAATAATGACAATATTTAAAACCCACACAGGCCACAGAAATGTCTCAATTAATTCTTGATATTCACCAAGCTTACAGCTAATTCATATTGTGCTTGAAAACCAAATTTCTGTGGAGCAATTAAATTTCAGCATTAGATGTCCTAATGGCTGTTTGATAGTTTAATGCAGAGGTTAGTGCTCTTGTCCTGCATGTCAGGTACCTTTCTTTCATACACCTCTAACAGCTGGATGCAATTCAATCAGATTAATAAAATGGATGTATCAAATCAGTGACATATTTCAGCCCAGTGAATCAGTCATGATTAAGTGCAGCACCAGTCCAAGGTCAAGCTGTCCGGTAATCACTTACCAAGGCAGGGCACGGGCTTCTGTGAGCTGGTAGCCCCAAGCCCAGTGCAATGGCCCTGTGCCTGTTCATGTCTGCTCTCCTCTTCCACACTACCACCAGCAATACAGAAAAGGATAGGGCTATAACACAACAAGGGTTGCAAGGCCCTAAGCTTGTAAGCTGAAGAAAACGCTGTTTGAAACCCATCCTAACAGCTGAGGAAAGATTGCTGCAATGTCGAGAGAAACACAAAGCTGCAACAATAACTGCACTCAGGGAAAGAAAAAAAATTTAAAATGTTAAACCTTTATATCTCATTGAGATTTGTTAAAGTTATATTTAACAGCTGAAGTGGTGTCTCAGTTCCAGTGGTGTAAAAGACACCACTGCTTCACTAGCTAGATACACCTGTTTCACTAAAAATCCCTGCAATTGCTACATTATTGGTTTGAGGAGACACAAGACTACAGACCAGAGTCAAGCCATCTCACTTGGCTTCTGTAACCTGTGTGTTTCCACTAGGAATCATCCTCAGCCAGCCAAACTCCACTTCCGTCTTCTGTATACATGCCAAAGTAATCTTTTCTGGAAGCAAACAAACCCACTTTCTCTAGGACTGAGCAGAAGGCAGCACACCTGTTCCCGGCGGTGTCAGCCCCTGCGGTGATTTCCACAAGGCCAGGACAGTGGGGCTCCAGCCACTGGGCTGCCTGCAGGCAGAGCGGGAAGTGCAGCCCTGCCTCAGGCTACACTTGGCCCGTGTCCGAGCGAGGGCCAGAGCCAGAGCCCTGCTGGAGGCACTGCAGAGCATCAGCTCAGGGCTGCAGACAGGCATGGGGAGGGAACTGCTCCTCCGTTCCCAGAGAACACCAAAAAACCCAGACAGAAAACTGGGAATAAGGAAGCTTTACTGTGTCCTTAATATTCTATTGAAAATATTTTCTCTTGAATATTTCTATTAACATTTTCTATTGATACAACCAGTAGAAATACTTTATTCCTGTTGGGCACTAAAGAGGCTGGCACAGGAGGTCTGCTAGGGCTGTCCTTGAGCTCTTCATTCCCAGAAGCTCTCCTGGTGTTCAAGAGGCTGCAAGCATCTCACCTTAAACCCTGAGAGCTATGCTGAGTGGCAGCCTGGGACCCTTTCTCGCTGTCTGCCACACTGGACAGAACACCCCACGCAGAGCATTACAATAGGGAACTTCCGTGGTTTTCATCCCCTTCTCTTCTCATCATTGACAGACCCAGCTCCTTCCAACTTGCCTTGTGGAATCCACACGGACGAAAAATCCTCCTCTATCCAGTCCTTTGAAACACAAAATCTTGATGGAGCAACAGGTCTGATGACAGCTTCAGTGTTTCAGCTACAGAGCATACAAGTGCAGCCCATTGCTAGCAGCCTGCTGTCCTCCTAAATTAGCTTCAGAACATCACAAATTCAGTACAGGCACCAATACTATATTCTCAATAAAAAGTCCACTTGAGTAATTTTTTACAGTATGGGCTAAAAAAATCTCAGACAAAATAATAAAGCAATTTAATTAAAATGATAAAATATTATTTGCAAAATTAGGGGGGGTTTACTTCATACATTAAAGATGGATTGCTTTTTAAAAATAAATTAGAGTTAACTGGCTGCATCTGCTTCCTAAGCAATTATTCATTATGCCACTTCACTGAGGGATATATACCTGATTCAGAGAAGACAAAGGATTTATAACCATGCTGTAGCCAAGCTAGTTCACTGAACAGATTTAATTTACAAGTGTGACTTCAGATGGTGAATTTGAAAAGACATGAGGTTAAACTTGAGGGGCCCATGGGTTCACAACAAGTCTTTCAAACCCAACTCTGCTGAACCCTGGCTCTCAAGTTTCTTGAAGATGAAGGATAGCTTTCCCAGCACAGTGTTAAGAGCATTCACATGGATGCAGTGGCATTCACACCAGCAAGAAGCCTATTTGACTCCTGATGCAGTGGTTACAGAAATCCGAGTTCAGCTTTTGTTACAATTTATTAAATCAAAATGCATTGAAGCTGCCTATATGGAACCAACTGCAGGACAAGAAACTAGGACAAGAAATTTCCAATCTACATGATGCTGGTAGCATTTTGCTTTCTGCACTTGCTAAATGCACTTCTGTCAATAGCACTCCTCTAAAACACAGCGCTCTAAATTTGGTGACAGAATGCAACTTCATAGTACTGAGACTGAGCTAATGGAGAAGAAAAAGGCTGAAGTAAAATGTAATTTGGCTAGATTTGATGTTAACTCTGTTATGACTTATTATGCTATAGAATAATATCTCAATTAATATCTATATTAATATATTGTCTGCAATAGCATACAGCTGGGGGGGGGTAGGTGTGTTTGTTTTCAGGAAGCTTCCAACAGTGAAGTCTATCAGACTCTAAAACAGTTTTATGAGGAATGTCATTGGTATAAAACTAAAGGTACTGGTCTATACGTCAGGAAAACCACCAGGGGTGCCTACCTGGCACAGCTTTAAGTGGTAGAATATTTTCACACATTCTCCTCTCAAAGGCTTCACCCTCAGGTGTGATACCCAAGCAGGCAGAATCATAGAACTGTAAGGGCTGGAAAAGATCTCTACTGATCATCACAAAGGCAGGAGCTAACAAACCAAATGGGGCACCTAGGGTGAGAATTACATAAGAAAAGAGCTCTTTCCATCCTTCCCAAATGTTTATTTCAAAATGAGGTTCAGCAAAAGTAAAACTCTTGAAGTTCTTCACAGACTGCTCAACAACAACAACTCTGTCACTATTAATTTTTACAGGAATATAAGTGAAGATAGTGCTTTAAGAGAGGAATAAGATACTGTTTTTTGATTTTTCTTATTCCAACTGAAGGTACTAAGTAGAGAAAGAACAAACGCCCTCAAGTACATTCCACAACCTTGTGCTTGAAAAATCCACTTCATAATGCTACAGTATATTGAAGTTCTGCAAAATCTTCAACACAGCTTTGGAAACTGACTTTTGCAAATCCTGCTGGAAGAAAGGCACTCAGGATGGTACCAGCACAAATGACTGTGTTTTGGACATTAACGTGTCAGCTAAAGCTGTTGGATGATCTAGTTCAGTTCGACACCACTATATGCTAAAGGGGCTGTGACAGATCCCATTAGCACATACAATTCAGGCAAACACACAGATCCCATCTGTAGGGGAGTCTGCCTGCTTCAACATCTCAGCTTCTGAGCTTGATGAACTCATTTCCAGTGGAAGAAAAATGCCCCGGGTTCAGGTAAATTCAACTTATCACAGAGGTGGAGGTTCATATCTAACATGCAGGATATCTAGTGTGGGTGCTGATGCTTGTGCCTCAGACTACCCAGACAATCAGGGTAGAGAGATGAGTGACTGAAGCACAAGGAGCATCTAAATACTCCTTCATACACACGTTTGCCATCTCCCTCTGGTGACACCTACTTCTCACCAGCAGCATGGGGAGTTGGCTCCTAACTCAAGCCACTAAGCTCAGCACTTGAGAAAATCCTCCTCATCCCTCCATGCAGTGAGGAAGTGACTGAAACAGAGCTAGACAACCCTATCTTGTAGCACACCACCTTTTTATCTAGCTACAGATACACACTGTCATGCTGCTGGTAATTAAAGAACAAAACATAATCTCACAAGCAACCAAAGGATCTCTATCTGGTGCAAGCTGTCTGAAAGTTGCTCAGTGAGGCCTGGAGAGAGCACAAATCACTTACCAGTAGTTATATTTTAAAGTTAAGCATGGGAATAGAAAAATGCTCAAATTATTTTCTTGCTTTTATATTTTCAACATTTTGAAGAAAATTTGTCCATTACCCCTTTTTTCCTTAATTCTCTTTTTCAAGTGTGGAGGCACTCTTGTGGTTTTGGTTACAGAGTGCAAGAAAGGAAATGAACATTAATTAAAAGGCATATGTTTGTGGGTGGCTTTCAGTTCTGTAACCTGTGACAAGCATGAATAACAATTTCCATTTTCTTTATTTTTCAATGCCTTGTTTACAGGGCTCTCCAGAGTGCTTATTCTCAGCATTCATATTATCAGTACCAGTGCTTAAGCACCTCTACTTACAGAATATGGGTACTACATCCTCTAGCCACAGAAAGCATCCTGGTTTCACTGGCAAGAGCTACAAATATAGCCCAAATTTTAGGATTACAGCATTTTTCTAAGGTTGGACACATGAGGGCTGTCTATAGCAATGTATCAAAACCGTGCAGAAAATGCTTTTTGATAAGGTACTCACTATTATTAAGGTTTACATGTTATGCACAGTTTTTTACAAGGAAAAAGTTTCAGTCTATTGTGTTCTTTATATAGCTATTTTACCTGCCACTGGACTACCTGCTACATTTGTTTGCTGGAAAAGGTTACCTACTGCTTCTAGCAGATCCACAGAGGCTCTGTGGAAATGGGGATACAAGGATCTGGTTCAGTGTACAAATCTTTCCTTCTGTCACTTTCCTAAAGTCTATCATGTCCCTAAGATTGAAATCTAGAAATTAGCGTTTAAAAAAAAAAACAACCCAACTTATTTTTAACTCCTGGATCCCCTGATAATTCAGCTGGTTGTAAAGCAGTGCAGGACTTGTGCCCAAGGACACAGTTCAATGCAAGGCAAATGCAACTTGAGAGCTCCTCAAAAGCAGTGTGGCTACTAAAAGCAAAGTGCTGATCCAGCCTAAGCTAACATTCAAAAACCATCAATGGATTATTAACTTTATGCTTAATCAGGCGTCATTTGCCTTCCTGCAGCCAGAGTAGGGCAGAAACTTTAGTTTGCTTGCTCTGGCTTAGAAATGTAACCATGTGGCTGTACTTGGTTCACGCCATGTTGTACCATCAGGGATCTAAGCCAGTGCGGATCTGCTGTTAATCACCCTAAAGGGAGAGGTGTGCTTTAGACTAGTAGAATCTGCAGTGCTAAACTCGCCATTAGTAGAATGTACACTGCTGTTACCAAAGGAAACTGAGTAACAAGTCATTTGCTAATTCCATCAAAGCTGTAATATATAGAAACCCCAAGCAATGTATTTTGGAAAGCTGACAGTTTTTCGACTGCTTAACGCCCCATTGTATTGGTTCATTGTTACAATAGCTTCAGATTACTTTCCTCCTTGCATTCCTGCTAGGTCCTAGAACCTTTCTTGCTGCAGTTAGAAGTCTGCACAGGTACTTTCCATCTTCCAGAACAACCCTATCCAATTATGGCGGCAGAATTTCTGTATTTTTTGTTTTGAAAAAATAACTAAATACCAGAACACAGCTTGCTAAATTACAACAGAAATACCTAATTTAAACCATGTAACAAAACCTGTCAGACTGTCTATGTCTATGTTCTTGACAGAGGAGTTGTACCCAGGCAACACACAAAAGGTTTACCAAACATGAGTTGTTTCTGAAAACAGAAATCTTGTGACTCACAGGCATGAAGAAATTTAAAATAACCCAAATGTTCAGTAGGAATTAACTTGAAATATGCACAGAAGTCCCTCTCATATACCTACACTGGAGAAATTATCCATACTAGCTAACAAAACACAGAGTAGGATAGTCAGTAAAGGGACATATTTCTGCTACTCCACCATGCGTTCTTAACAACAAAGCTTTAATTTAGCATAAAATAAAAGATCAGCTCCCTTTCATCCGTGTTGAAAGACCAGTAGCACTAGTGTCAAAACACTGTTTTCTTGCTGTTGATATAAAGCTCAATTTGTACTAGGGCCAGACCACTCTGCTGAAGAAATCTGCCTAACAGGTACACAGTTCCCATTTTCCCTTCACTCAGAATTACTGATGAACCTGGGTTTAGCAAACATGAAAAATTTTCCTTTTCTTCTATGAGAGAGGATCATTCTCAACTCCCGAACATTAACAAAACTCATTTGCAATACATGCATATTTCATTCTTCAGTATGCTCAGCCTCCATACTGGTTCTAGCAATTCACACTGAAAGAATCACATGGTACCTGAGAAGTTGTGCAACCTCAGTTTAAGGTGTCCGCCCACAAATACACCCAGAAAATGTGTGCTGTGGAGTCTGACTGCAATGGAAATCTCCCAAATCCCAGACCATCCCCTTACCCACTGGACTGAGATTACATTATTAGTAAGTCATTCAGTTGTTCTATGGCATCCACGTGCTTCAGACATCAGTCACCTCCACCCTTCACTGCCAAATCTTCACGTCAAAAAGTTAAGTGACACTGAGAAATCCAATTTAGGATTTCCTACCAATATTTTCAATGACACTTTCAATGTCAACAAAGAGAAAAACCTATTATTCCCAACATCCCTTATGCCCACCCTTCAGATGGAGCAAGAAAGAACAGTTAAAACAATTTCACTAAAGGACCTAATTAAGCTAAAAATACAACTGGCTTTAAAAATGTAGTAAACTTATAAGCACTCATGCCTAAGAACAATAAGTAGGCAATTTTCAACAGACTAAGCCTGCAAGTTAACTAAGCTGTTCAAATGAAATCCCCAGCTATCAACCTACACCAAATACCTAAAATTGGGGGTAATTCCAAATGGATTAAAAATGTGACCAATGTATTAAAAAAAATCTTCTACTGTTCTGCAGATCATGTTTTTTTCCAAAGGAAGATACTTTCATCCAAAAATCGAAAGGAACAGCTACGAACAGTTTTTCAAGACAGAAAGCACACTGATGAATTAGAGAATCACCACAATCTGACAATTCAAGCCTAAAGGCAGAGTCTGCGATTAAACTTGTGAACGGCAATAATGTTGTGGAAAAATTTTATTCTAATATCATAAAAGGATAAAGTGCAATTTATAGAACATGATTTATTCAGTTACTTCATGAAGGACTAAGAAAGACAGAATTGCTGGGAAGTCACCTTCACTGAAATGTGTGTGTATCCACCTGTCAAGAAGATGAACACCCAATGTGCCTGGTGCTCCCCCAGTGGAGCTTCCGCCTCTGCCTCCAGTATGTCCAGGATTGGCCTTCCCCACCACTTCACAGCAATATAGCTAGAGGCTGCCCCCCTCCTCTAAAAATCAGCTTTCAACTTGAGCAAAAAAAGTTCCAGCTTGCCCACACAGGGGTAAAGACAAAACCAGTCAGTCAGGTAACCCTGCCTCCACTACCACACATTAACAGTCTGAATAAGAAGTACATTTGGGGATTTAATGACCTCTAATACATGCCAATCAGCTCTGTACTTAGAGTTGTTTCATACTATCTTCCTGAATGTTAACCTGTAGCAAGCAACTGTTTGCTTTGTTCAAAAGAAGTCTGTATTTTCATCATTTAAGTCAGTTCTAGGTCCAGTCTTCCTAACCTTCTAGCAATGGCTTTCTCCCAAAGGTAATTCTATTATTACTTATAAATACTTTCTTCCTCTTGCCTCTATCCATTTCCATATCAGCCAACAAACGAGTAAATGTTGTAAATAAACCCTGTGTCAGATGCCTACCTGGAAGCCATAAAAGTCTGATGGAAATCTCTATAACTATAATCTCTATAAAAAAAAAGGTGCTGTATTTCTCAAAAAAAATTTGTCCTTCCATACACCAACACCAAGTTCATACACCAAGACCATCCTCAACTTACAGGCAATATGGACACCTTCTCAAGTTCAGTTCCTTTCCAACCATGCTTGGGGTCACCATGAGGACTGTCTGAATTGAAAGCAGTTACCTGTTTTGAAGGGGTGTGCATCTTATTAGCCAAAACTCAAGAACCTTTTGCAGCATGACAGTTCAGTGTTCAGAAGGTTTGTCTTTAGTTCTGTCTTCACACTGTAACAAAATTTGCTACATTGAGGGTTGATTAAATGAGCTTCTCACTTTTTTTTCTTTTTCCACAAGACTCATGATCTGAAATGAACACCAGAACTCTGGCTATGAGCTTTAAACTCTGCTCATGCAGAGCAAAATGATTACAAGCTTCATATTCAGTGAAGGGGACAAGTTTATCATTGCTGACAATTTTTATATATCTAATTTATTATTTGATATTAATTGTTCTGTGGTGCTGAGCAGGTTGGGAAGTAACCAGTGACTGCTGCCAGGACTCCTGGAAGCAGCAGCTGTCTGCAGACTGGCTTGGATGCCAGCACCAGCACCAGAAGTGCTGCAGAGGGGAAGAGGGCAAAGTGGGGGCTGCAGCAGCTCAAGCCGAACTGGCTTAAAACATGCTGGAATTATATGCTGCAAGTGCCATTCCAGAGCTACAGCAGGAATAATGTAGGGGCTCAGGATCGTCTCTCTGACACCATTCCACTCCATTCATTTAGTATGAGTTGTAGGGTGGCCCAACATTATGAGCATTAACCAGGCTTGATTTGGGTTCTGAAACATTAGCCCAACAATGTCCTCTGCACTGGTTAAACATGAGTGTTTGGAAAGTTTCAAAACAAAAGCAGTTGAGGATAGGAATCTGCTCTGTGTAATGCAGAATTGGAGACAGCTGAAGCAACACTTGGTACAGGGAGAAGATAAATGTAATTTGTGGATAAAAAGCATTAAAACACCCAGGGAATACCAACTTCAGTTCCAAAAGCACAGCAATTTAAAGGCAAACAGAAAGCATCATGCATACAAATCCACAGAAATCAATGTCTGATACGAGTTCATTTTACTCCATGAAGATGAACTACACTAAAGAAAAACGTGAAAATAATAATCATTTCAGGGGAAAGAAAGGTCAATAAACATCTGAGTGAAACCAGCCTCACCCAGTAAAATCTGTTCATTGAAAAGCCAGATCCAGCCCAACTATTGCATCCTCTACCAATAATAATTTAATATTCAAAGCAAATGTTCTCTGTGGAGACAGAATTTGGGTTAGCCTTGGGAGCAGAGCTTTGTACCACTCCTCTAAGGGAGCTGCCACTGCTCAGGACAAGCTAAGGAATTTGTGACCCCTACAGAATTCTGCTGTTGAGCTTGGACCACTGGTACCACAAGACTAAGATACGCTGCAAGTTCATTCTAAGAAAAGCCATATTCCCCCAGCCCAGATGCGAGGAAGCTGTTGGAAAGTGGCAGTTTACTGCCTGCAGTGTGATACAGCAGCTCAGACCCTGGGCAAATCAGAAGCACATGGACAGCACTGACACTGGGTGCTAAATCCTTCTTTCCAGCAGCTCAGGGAGCTGCACCAGTTGCACCTCATTCAGGAATTAGATACTGCTACAACACAGACATGGAATGGCTGTGATCTTCAGAAGGAAAGGCTCATGCTGTGTATGGTTTTTATTTGAGGCTATAAGCATGATTTATCAGTGGAGAGAATAAGCCTAATGTCTACTGCTGCAAAATTCATCAGGTTATATACAAATGAAGCATAATCTCTTCCAACTTGTCCTAATATTATATATTCATACATAACTCTACTTCCTTCATATTTTCAATCAGTATAATTTAGTGAACACCATTAACCACATACTGGCTTCCATATGCAATCTAGGAAAAGTAATTTTCTTTCTGATAACAAATCTCAATAAAGCTTTTTCTTTGCTGCAAATGCCTAATTTTCAAGTAGTGCACTGCTGTAAAAATTAACTTAAGACAGGCTGTCTGCTCATGGCACTTAATAGACTCAGAGCTGAAAGGATAAACATTTTTTCTAGTAGTGAGTGTGCTGGGACTGATTACTGATGTTTAGATGGTAAAATATTTGTAACAAAAAAAAGTAGTAAATATATCATTTTGATCTAAACCATTTTTGCTGCAGATATCTAAGACAAGATCAATATTCTGTTTTACGCACAGAATAATAAACATGATAGGGCAATGACCTGATAAAAGTGACTGGACAGGTAAGGGGCAGAACAGGGTACAGAAGGAGTCTCCCAAGTCTTTGACAAGTAACCAAAGCACCAGGTCTCAGCAATTCCCATTCAATGCTTGAAGGTTTATACACCTGAACTTCAGAAACCCCACAAACACACCTTATCCTATAACCACAGTGTGGATAAGTGCTCCCAAAAGATAACTTACAAAACTAAGTCAAATAAGAAGTTTTCTTTCTTGCTTAAATCTTCCTTAATGAAACAAAAAAAAAAAAAAAAAAAAAGGTGCTGGAAAATAACAGGAGTAGTAGCAATAGTAATAGTAATAACAATAACGATAATAATTACAAAAGGATCAAGCTCTGGCCTGGATCTGGGTCCCTTGTACCCGAGCGTGCTACCTCACTTCCCTGAGAAGGCTGCAGGTGCCAGCTCTGCCAGCAGTGCCAAGCCTCTGGCATTTTGGGCCGGGCAGGGAGGTAACCAGCCCGTCATGCTCCAGCAAGTCCCAGCTGCAGTGCACACCTAGGGAGCACAGCACACTGGTGCAGGGAGAAGGCACATTGGCTCAGGCAGGGAAAGCCCTAATGAGCTCTTAGATAGCTGGTTCCCTCTCCCCACTGCACTAAGCAAATGCCAGCACAGAAGACAATCCTGCAAAGGGAAAAATGCTGGACATTTTTCTTAGTAGGAGCTGGTTTTCCAAAAGGGTACTCAGGGACTCTCCAATAGCCCACTGATAATTTGTGAACACAAAGATCCAGCTTTTCAGAGTTATGCTTCATCCCACTCCTGTTCTCTCTTCATCACAAGCAACAGCAGCATTCACAGGATAGGACTCTGTAACAACTGGAAGCTAATTACCAGATGTCTTGGAAATCTTTCCAATCTGCACAACTTCATCCAGTTTCCAATGCTTAGCATTAGTTCTTTGGGACCTCTTCATCCTTATTTTTGTGTAACAAATTTTGAACAAGGCAGGAGTTCTTTGTTCTCTCCTAATAAAACAATCTAGAATGTTAACACTTCAGCATGAAACTAATGAACTAAATGCACTTTTCTGGAGATCTGAGCAGACATACAGGCATTTCCAGATTTATGGGAAAACATATTAATTCTGGAAGAAGTCCTTTAGGCTGTGTTTTTAAAATCACTTCAGAACTACAAAAATGAATACAAACAACAGTTGTACATTATCTATGTGTTTTGTCAAGCATATGGCCACTCAAGTGCTGCACTTACTGAGGATAATCTACAATAAAATCTTATAGGGGGAAGAAAAGAGAAGTCAGACATTTACTTAGATGCAACAACTTTGTCCACAGTATTTCACTCCAAACAAATGCTAGTGGCAATGAAGAGATGCTGCAAAGCACTGAGCATTCAAGTCTACAATTTACAAGGATAGAAATGATTTTCAGGTGTCTCCTCTTGGGGGATATAGAAAAAAAGATGAAGAGCTGGTTGACAGTCTCCTGTGTTACAGTACTGTTCCTGCAGTACTGTAACACAGGAGACTGTCACTTTGACACAACCTGTTTCAGTGGGATACTTACCAATAAGTGTATGGATTTAGCACAAAGAGGGGAATATGGACAGCAATATAGACACCATTCACATGAATCCTCCAGCTGGCAGAGTTGGGAGGGGTTTGAACCACCCCAGAAGGCAGCTGATTGCAAAGCAAATGCCTGACCATGCTCTGACTGCGCTATGGAAAGAAAGACAACCCTGAACTACCCAGGAAATGTATGCCCAGTGCCAAGAGGAATGGGTGACATAGAGCTTTTTGGCAGCTGTACAGCAGGAATGTCCTGTTGAACATCAGTATTGATTTATTTAAACCTCTTTGGACAAAAGAATTTTCACCTTGGGCAAAACTCTCAGACTGCTGGATACCACCTGCTCTGGAAAGACTGTCATGACTAAAACTGGAAGCCATACCTTCACTTTTATGTTCTACAAATTCTACCCTGTGGACGTTGTTGATTACATGCTATAAAAATTAACTAACCTTTATCAGCACTCAGTTTTAAACGTATTTAGATGCATGCATAATAAGGTAATAGGTAATAAGGTAATAGGTAATAAGCTTAAAGTACTCTGTACTCCTTGATAGTTGAAGATCATCTGTTACAAGTATCATCTTACCACCCTTCTCCAAAATAATAATTTAAGTACCTAAAATACAGTTCTCAGTAGATGATATTCAAAAGCATTCAGGAACATCAAGTTTGTAAGAAGGAACATGTCCCGAACCAAGTAACACCAAAATCACAATCTTCATCTGAGCTGCTTTTACAAACAAACACTAATATTCACTACAAAACCTCTGTGGCTAAAAAGAAAAGTGGCAAACATAGAATTAGTGGCTATGTTCACATGTGGATGACTATCCAGGACTGTGCCGCCATGAAGCTGCCATTTTGACAGGCACAGAATGACATGACCCCTCTGTTGCTGGTATGGCCACATGGCCACAGCTCTCACGTGGCATAGCTTGGAAATGCCTGGCCCCCTTCTGCTACCTGTTACATCCCCTGCACCTGTAGAAGAAAGGAAGCAAGAAGCCTCATTCAGTCAAGGCAGTGCTGCTCCTGAACTGTGGGGCTGTGAGGAACTTGAGGCCCACATGTGCTGGCCACATAGGAGCCAAAAGTGTAATGCTAAGGCAGCAACACTGGGTTTTTTTCAATCAGATTAAAAGTAAAAAACTGTTTAGAATATATTCTCTGAAGAGAAGTACTGCAAAATGCAGTACTATTCTCCTGCTGACAGTCAACGCTGAACTGATCAATCAGTCATTTCTGACATTTTCCATAAGCTTTCCTTGTCACTTTTGGCAGCTCTAAGGAGCCCACCCTAACTTCTTGTGCATTAAAGATAAAGAAAAGATTTACATCGTTTTCCTCCAGGGCACTTGGCTCCCCATGCTATCTTGAATGCCTTAAACACTGATGAGTCTTCTTTTCTTTAAATGTTAACAAATTTCAGTCATTATTACAGCAATTTTATGACTGTGGTTTTTTGAAAAGATAGGTCACCTAACAGGCTCTGAAGCAGTCAATCTATAATACTTTTAACATGCCTCTCAAACACTTCAGAGCTGGCACCTCCCTTTCAAGATCTGCCCTGGAGACACCTCTAGCACCCGGCATGACCTCATTAACCACTCCACGCTTTATGCAAGGCTCTAAACCACTCAAGGTGCAAAGACAGTGATTAGCAATATGCAGTGGAACATATCATGATGATATATTTTTGATGATGTTTCTTTGTTTTCTTCTTTCCCATTTGAAAGCTTTATATATACTCTGCAGATTGGCATTTCTGTGCTTCTCGAATCAACTAAGTGGTTATGCCAAGCCTTCCTACAAACAAGAATTATATTAGTTACTTAAAAATCAACTGCCTACACAGTTATAAATCCATAATCCACTTGGCTCAATCATATTGGAGCTACAAATCCTGACCAGACCTGCAGTGTGATGTTGGGAGACCTTTGTGAAGCACTGAAAAGGGTGAACCTGCCAGGCTCTGGAGCGAGAGTGCCAGTGGGATGCCCCTTGGAAACCATCCCCAGGCAGCAGGTATGGAGCAGCAAGGACCCACCTTGCAAATACCCCAGTCTTGAAAATCTCTAAAGCTCTGAAGGTCAAGATCCACCCTCAAACCCATATAAAAGCCATGAGGCAATTTTGCTGGCACTTCCAATAAAGTGCTGCCTAACAAACAGGCACAGGCTGGATTTTAGCTTCTGAATGGTCTCTGGGCACAGCTCCAAGCAGTAGATCATAGAGTCAAGGAACAAGGTGAAGCAGGAATGGCTAAGGGTTGTATCCAAACAACATGGTACATTTGATATGCCAAGCACAAATAAACTAAACATAGCTGCTTACTTGGCATCAGAAAGCAGCCTGCAGAAAAATAAATCCCAGCTTTCAAACACTGACTTTCCTCCAGCTTTACCTACTTGTTGTTTGATTAATTTTGACAAGTTTGGTCCACAAAACTAATGTACCACTTCTGCAGACTGTATGTTTCCAGCTTCCTTATAGTTCAAATTTTCAAGGTCTTTACACCTTCCCACTCCATTCACAGCCTTCTCAATGTCCTTTCAGAAATGCAAGAAAAGCATGTCTTCACTAAAACCTCAGCCAGCAGAGACAGACTGCAGTTCTCCCAGAATGTGCATGCATTTGCTCCACCTCTCTTCCTCCATCTGGCTCAGCTGAATGCCTTCCATTCTCAAAGAGATCTTCTTCCCCTTCCTTGACTATGTCTCTAGTAGTCCTTCTAACTCTTACTCTTCTTACAATGAAGGCAATCCTCATCCCATGAAGAAAAAATTCCTTTGCCTAGACAATCCTTCAGATACAAGAAAGAAATATTAATTATGACAGTTATGTGCTTCCTATCTGTTGGAAACATGTATGAGACACACAGCAATACTAAAGTGTCACTCACCATCACTGATTACAACTCGATCGAATTACTCACCTCAGACTCATACTCCAACTGGAGGAGTTTCATTTACAAAACTTTACTTCCCAGTACGCTGTATAACTAACGGCAGCTACTGAAAATTAGAGGGTTTTTCTTCCTGACTTTCTAGTCAAATGACCCTCTTTTTATGTAGTTGTGTGAATCAACACACACAGCTGATTGAGGACAACCAAAAAAACCACAGCTGATATGCAAAGAGTAAATTTATTTCATTACCTCACTTGCTAGAGGATCCCAAAACCACATCGGGCTGCAGACACCCAAAAGGAGGGCGCAGGCACTGTCAGGCTCAGTCCAGTCCCTGGTAGGGCATTGGGGCTGCTGTTTGCACCCATTTATCAAAGGGCCCCAAACACGTGGTCTAGCACCATGCTGTGATTGTCCTCTGTGCTTTTTATGATCTCTCTTTTGATCTCTCACCCAAGACAGGGAGCTCAGCAAAGCCTGGGAGAGGACCTCCAAGTTTCTGTAAACACTTATGTTATCTCTACACAGAAGTTCTACTTCTCAAACAAAGGATAAACAGCAGTAGGCATAATAGATGGTTTCCCATGCTGTTATTCTCCAGGCCTCAGCATTCCCAGATGCAAGGTCACTTGATGGAATCTAACATCCTCCTTGCCATTCTTCCGCTTTCAACTCTTCCCTCCCCACACTGGCAAAATACTTCTTAGTTGGTTTACATCTGTTGCATAATAATATGAAAATAATCATGTTTTTTCTATAAATTAAGTCTAAAGAGGGAGATACACTGCCTCTAGCTGTTTGCATCTTAATCTCAACTGCTGTAGTTACCTGAAATACCTTGATCTGTTAACAGTGCATATATTCCTCCTGTCAACATTTATTTCTCCTTAAAAATATTTCTTTTTAATCTAGAAATATTTCATTAGTAAGGAATAGGAAAGGAAAAGGAAAATGACAAGGAAATATTAGAGGAGATGATTAAATATTCATAAACTACGTAAGGTTAAATTCAAAGTTACACATGACAACTTTAATTCTAAACTCTCCTGTAAGTTCCTGACATTCTCTTTAACTACCTGACTGTCTTAAATAATTTTTCACTCAGAGACACCTATTAGTAGGACAAATATTTTGTATCTATAACCTATGCAGCAAACTCTCTATACCCAGCTTCCTGCCAGACAACATACCAAACTACCAGAGAACATCTATGGCTCATATGCCAAATTGAGTTCACCACTAACATCCCTTGAGCGAATTACGAGGATGACAGTTCCACTGCAAAAGGAATTACATGTTATACAACCATTAACCTTGATAAGGAAGAAAAAGTCTTGGGGAGTAGTGGAGCTTTTTTTCTAGGAAAGATATAAAACTAATGCCAGTATCATAACAGGAGAATGAGGCAAATATACAAGAAATAAAATATTACAGGATGTATTAAGTGCACATGAAAACAGGCAAAACCAGCATCTTCAATGCGAGAAACTAGCAGAAATTTAAAGTGACTGTACAGTACAGGACAGTTGTACATACACATTTAGAGATACTGCAATTAGTCTGTTTACCATGAAAATACACGTGCATATTCAGATTTGCAATTGTTTTACACTTGGATATTTATAAAGTTATCGAAGCAATAGCAGCAGCAGCTGCATTCCTTCTGAGCTTACTACTCCAAATCCTCATTTTTTGTAAGAAAGCCTAAAAATGGTAAGGCATAAAGCATCCTCTGATTTCTTCACAGTCATTTCTCAGCCAAATATGCCGAGAGTTTCCCTGCTTACTCTCAGTCCCCTGACTGTGACATTTTGTACACTTGCCACCCACAAGGCTGTTTCCTTGCCTCCTGCTCTCTTTCAGCTACATGACATGGATGTTACTTTTCTGCAACTTGTATCTAAATCAGAGCTTGAGATGATACATATTAATACTCAAATATTCACAAAAAAAGACAAAGGATTGAATAATTTATTCTGCAGACCCCCACGTGTGAGAATGGCTTTCATCTGTAAAGATACTATCTCATCCAGACTCTTATCTCAATAAATAAAACTGTAAACAGTCCTTTTTTTTTTAAAAAAAAAAAAACCGTAACAGAAACATTTGATTTGTTTTGATTTAGTTTTCTCAAATACTTTGCTTTTACTTTAGCTGAGGACTTAGATTCAAAATATAGCTGCATTACTGAAGAAGACAAAAAACGATCCCAGCAGCAGCACATCTGAACTAAATCAGCTCTCCCTGAAGGACAAAGAAAGTTCTTCACCAGCCTGCAGCTGGCTATCCCAGTCTCGCAGCACAGACACACCCACAGAAGACACATCGGCAAAAGCACACCCAACACAGTTAAAACTACAGGAACATTCCCAGGGCTTTCTTCACAGCTACCAAATCATGACCCAATCCTTCAAGAACGATCAGGCCTCAGCAGCAGAAACAAAAAACTAGAGTAAGGAAGAAAGAGCAGCAGGAAAACACCACCAGCATGTGGTGCACACAAACAATACAGAAAAATATTAAAGTTGCTTTTCCCCAAACTCACCTCAGTGCCACACTTTGCTCTGGGAATATCTGACACACCAGTGTTGAGGGAGGCAGGAGCAGGACTTACTCAAGGTGACTCCACGAATGAAGTCTGAAAATGAGCCAGCTGAGTGCGGCATCAATCCATTTCCCTGCCTGGCATAAGACAGGTAACGCTGAGAAGTTAAAGCTATCTATGTGGTGTTTATTGGCCTCTGGGCTGTGCCCTACTCTGCAACTGAGAGGCGTTTTCCAGGTCAAATGCCACCTCCAGACTTCAACAGGTCCCTCAGTTGTTGTAACAACAACAAACCAGAAAGACCCAGTGCCCAAAAACTAAACCTTCAAACTTGATGTGGTTGGGTTCTCCTAAATCACAGAAACACCAAAACTAAACTCTGCTGAAGTAGAGGCTAATTTGGTTATTTGATGTAGTAAACTGGACTCTATCAGCGGAACCACTGCATTCCAAGGAACTGTCATTGAATGAAGGTACTCACACGGGGTTTTAAAGAAAGAAAACTCTGTCTGGAAAGGGGTCCGTACTGTTCCCTCAGCACTTGAGGGCCGTCTCTGGAAGTCCTGCATCAAAAGGATGGACAAGATGCCCTATACTAGATCTGTAACTGATCTTAGATGGAAACACCTGTTAAGAAGAGATTACAGATGTCATTGTCCTGGCAGATGAACCACATGCACAGGAACAAGTGACACTTAAGTCTGAAATCTGACTCCAAGGCAACATTCAACTTCTTTTCTGTATGCTGACACAATGTTAACTTTTGAAGCCTAATTATGATCATTAAGATTTCAATAAACTTATTCCACTGTTGAACAACAAACAGAAACATGTTATCAAGCAGGATTTGTTAGAGCTGCCAAGGAGACATTTGGCATGTCCCACTCCTCTGTTGCTTTCAGTGGGGCTGTTCCAGGATAAACATGCTTTCAGAAAAATTTAAATAGTCTGGAGCAGCTGGATGCAATCTTAATTCTTACTTAGAAGAGCAGCACACAAAGGCATGTCCAAAAATGAAAAAAAAGCTGTGTGCTCAGGTCCAGACTTGGAGGGAGAATTCACATGAGTGCTGAGGAGCTGTCAGCGCTGGATCTGTGGGAACTTGTGGAGAGGAGTGGAGTGGAGAGGACCCTTTTCCCACTGCTTATGGAAAGTCAGACAGGCTCAGTTTTATTATCTGGGAAATGTAACAAATGCCAGCAGCAAGAAGTCAACTAAATAGAGCCAACCTTAAAATGACAAATGAGATAAACAAAATACACAGTATTACCTTCTGTTCCTAGAGAGGTAAGAGTTTTTGTTGGCTGGAACAATTTTAGAAACATTCTATGCAGAACGCACTACAGGAGGAGATTCTATTCTCCCCTTTCCCAAAGATTTACCAGGGACCTTGACTAGCCTCAGGGAACTGGGGGGATCTGGAAGAGCTGATTTCTCACCTTGAAGCTGGACTAGTCACTGCCTGTGTCATTGTGATGAGCAGGTTTAGCTCTTGAGCTGTTAATGGCTTTTAGTGGCAAATCCAAGAAACATGCAACAGGACAGGAGAAAGGGAGGTAATAAAGGCAATGAAGATCCAAAACGGAGGGCATTTTTCTATTTAAAGGCTTTTTGGGTGGATGGTCCCCTCAAATTTAATGGAGGGGGTTGAAAAGATTTCAGCAGAGCTATTTTAATCTGTAGCTTTTCACAGGACACATGCAGGGTATATAATGGTTGGTATATTTAGTTGGTATGGAAATATTTTGCTGGCGTTGACTGTGCAGAGCATTATTAAAATGAACAAGTGTATTCAGTCCCTTTGACCAAATTCTGTTCTCAGTCTTGTCTGAGGCTTGACTAATGTCACTGAAGTCAGTGGAGTTGCTTTAAACCAACACACTGTAGTATACTTTAGCCACTAAGAAATGCTAGTAAGAATTAATTTACTTAATTCAACATTCATTAAAAGATGACAATCTGTTCTTTTATCTAAAGTATACTTTAATGTATAGCTAATGAATTAACAATAATTAACATTTAACAATTAACAACTAACCATTATTAACATTAATAATGTATAACTCATGAATTAGTTTAGTCAATGAATTAATAAACAATGTAAAAAGAGGCAATAAAACTGAAAATGAAACAGATCTCCAGTGCTTTAGATAAAAATATATTTATAATTTCCTTCAGATTTAATATTTGTTTTACAGAAAAATCTGTCAGAACCTCTACAATCTCTCCAAATAAGATACAAAGTCTCTTAATATAAGATACAATCTCTAGGCATAAGAAACAAAATCTCTCCAGGTTAATTCACTGTTGTTCTGAGCAAGGGCAAAACCCACAATCTTATTATTTGCTTTCTTGGTAAACAGATTAGATCCATATTCAGTTAGAGTGTTACATATGCATGTGACAACCCCTGGCATATTGCTCTGCCAGCACTCAAGAACATTTTTTTACCAGTTAAACAATCTTTCCCAAAATAAACACATCTTTTCCGTTATCACAAGCTATAAAGCAGTTCAAGAGCTCTGAAATGATCTTTTCATTAGTTTGAGATGCTTAAGCATCTCAGTATTGAAACATCCCTTATAAGCCTTATGAGACAGGAAGCGAATAAATCCTGCTCTCCCATTCCCTTAATGAGAATGCCTAATAAAAATGTAAACTAATTCTCTTGACTGCCACTATCCAGCCTACTGAATGAAATCTGCCTTTTCCTTATCATATATTTCTATAACTTTAAAGCTACAGTATATTTATGGCTGTTTGATATTACTCAGTCAATGCCACAAGCTGGCACTAGTTTCTTAACTTCCCTCCATTTTTTCTTTCCTTGGCTGAGGCCAGACAGGATCACCTGCCCTGCTAGCAAATCCATCCTCTTCAAGTCGATACTGTAATAACCTCACCAGAGTCCATCCTCCATCAACAAAGCAATTACAAAGCCCTTAGCTTGCAATATTTCCTTATTGAAGGTACACTTCAGTAAATTTGAATTATCTATTTGATTATAAACATTTATGGGCTTTTAAGCTCAAATGAATATTAAATATACTTAAACTGTGCTTTCCTTTCTCTCTCTGTAAATGTCTCCTTGTCCTCCTAATTCAAACAAATACAGACAGTGCTTCTCTCCACAACATTTGTCACCGTTAGCAGCTGGGTGGACACTTCTGTCCCCTGTTATACCTACACAGAGATCCTTTTCTCAGCCCTTTTCCTGCACCTCCAGGGTCTCTGCAGACAAGTAAGAGCTCAGGCAAGCAACAATCTGTCTGTCCAGCAACAAAAAGCAGAGAGTGGAGAATATGGCTATTTCAGCTCATTTTTATGCCAGACCTGGAAGCCAACCAAGAATTCCAGCAGGACCTCTGGCCAATCTGAAAAGCTGTAAAAGCAAAAATGATCTGAAAGCTTCTAGCTAAAAGCCAGGGTTTATAAGAGAGATTCCAGAAACCCCGGGATGATGCAGAAAAGCAAATTTTCTGGAGAATGGGTCAGGAAAGAGCTGAAACATGGGCTTTACTTGGATGTGGCCAGCAACTGCAGCTAACTGCAGAGCAGAGCCACGCCACCTGCACCAGCTGCTTTTACCTCTCCCTGGTCAAAAGCGGGATCACAAGATGTGTTTCCAGGCAGAGGCACTACGGTGCAAGTTGCCAGGAAGTACACGAAGATGAGCCTGTTGGAGAGGTGGGCTGCCTTTCACCACACAGTGCTGGAAGCAAAAGCAGGTTCATTTGGTCCTGATCAGCCATTTAAATTGCTGTCAAGCCTTCTGCTAGGGAAGCATTTCTCCAAGCTCACTCCTGAAAGCACACAGCTTGCCAAGGACCAAACAGGGAGAAGGCTGCCAAATCTGCTCTTCCCTTCTGCAGTACACTGCTGCTCCTGCAGCATGGTCAGCACATGAAAAGAAGCGCTTGGGCCTCAGCTACCCACATACACAGAGGACACAGCTGGACAAACTGGTCTCTTAGGTGTGCTTCTCCATGCTTTTGTTGGGGGCTCCCCCTCCTACTGCCTCATATTTGCCAAACCACAGGTTCAGAATGCCATGGCAGGCACCCAAGCTTGCTCCTGGCTCTCACGGGTAAACACTCACCTCCGAAAAGTACTTTCCCTGGAAACAATGATTCTCCCCCTCCTTGTCTCACATCTAACAGGGCAAGTGTCTGCTGGACCACAGAGCAGGCTTCCAGGCAGGGAAGGTGCTTGGGAGAGAGCTCCCGTGAACATCAAGAGAAAGCAGGAACTGAACACCACTACTCCTTTGTTGATTTGCACAATAGGAATTAGACCACTTAGGAGACAGCCTCCGGCTTATTTGTTTACTGTAAGGGGCCTAATGCATAATTAGGCAGAGGGCCCTGCCCTTCAAAGTCCCTCTTCTTTCAGCCTGTGCTCTAACCTTTAGATGAAAAACGCACAGAAGAAAGGAAGTGAGCATGTTCTGTGCATGAAATATAAGCAGGTCTGGTGGCATGCTGAAGCTTCCCTGACTCCAAGGAGAGGACAGCAACTGTCTTGCTGCTTCAACCTCCTGCTCCTGAGTTGATTCACACAGTGTCTGAAAAAAATAAAGCTACAACACAGTGGGTCTGAGCTGGGAGACAGGCAGAGCATCTCCTGCAAGTGTCATTACACTGTTCCACACACAAAATGTCCTGCACCAACCTCTCTGTCCCTGCACAACTCAAGCAAGCTCCAGCTGAACCTTCTGTTTTAAGTAACAAGGTTTTTTTTTTTTTAATTATTAAAAATAATAATTAAAAAAATTTTACTTGAGTATTGATGTTTTCCTGGACCACTGGAAGATACAAGGCAAGGGAAGAGCTTCTTCTGAGAAACACTCTGCCAGTCTTCCTGCTCCAGGATGTTGTCTTCTCCACACAAGTGCAGGGCGAAGAGGGGGTCCCTCTCAGGGGCACTGGCCATCTTGCCTTTGCTGTGTTAGGCTCTGGTGTATTCACACAGCTTCTCGTAGGACCCAGCGACAGTTCTGTACCGAAGGGCAGCCTTCAAGATGAAGTTAGGCCAGCTAGTGTTCCTTACAGTATTCATCCCTCTGTGGACCTCTGCCCTTTGGCACTCTCTGTCAGGCCTGGCAGCTCACCTGTACCGCACACTGCCTGTCTCCCTCCCAGCAGCACAGGAAGGGGAGCTCACTGCACCACCTCAGCCCTGCTCTGTGTTTCCTACTGCTGGCAGTCACACCCCCGCAGTTCATACAGAGAGCAGCTCCCAGAGGAGGCAGGAAATCAAGACAGACCCCTGGTAGATGCCCATTGTCTGCAAGCCTGGTCTCTACTTCTCTAACATACACATGGCTCTGTGTAAGAGTTCACTGACACCAGTGACCCTCAACACAGCCCTGCCTGCACAAGGGCTGAGGCCTTCCTCAGCTCCCAGCTTCTGGCACTTAACATGATTTTCTTCCATGTTCACAGAACAGACCCAACAAAAGTCATCCAAACTGTTTTGATCTGAAAAAACGCAAACGGGATGAAATCACCTATAATCATAAAGGTGTGTTTCAGGTGCTGAGGACAAGCCAAAGTGTTTTTATTATTGCAACTGATTCAAAGCAAACAGAGAAACTCACGTGTCTGGCACTGAGGTAAGACATCAGATCTACTTTATATGATTTCCTGCAATGCTGACTTTACAGTGGGAAGCTCAGCTCTGTGCAGAGGAAGACAGCTTCTGCAGTGATGGCAGCCACGTGTAACACAGATCCTCAAGTGTGCTTCTCACAACCAGTAAAAACTACATTTGCTTCCATTTGGCATTTTTCCCACCTTCCTGGAAATGCCATGGTTAAACAGTTAGGTTTTCTTCCAAAAAGTTGTGATTTAAAATAAACACACACAGTTTCTTTAAGAAATGAGAACTTAATCCCAATTTCAGTGATCACACAACTGCTAGAGGAAAAGCACTCAGCACTCAGGCCTGGTAGACAGACACACAGAACAGTGGCAGCTGGGCAGCCACCTCCATACACTGCCCATTCCTGCCTGGTGCCTAAAAGTGACTGATGATCTGGGGTGAAACACCCTAATGCTCATCTCCTCCCATCACCACTGATATGCAGACATTGCCTATTCAAAAACAGGAGCTGCCAAGGAAGGGAGTGAACGAGGAGGATCTGCAGCAGCAGGGGTTATAACCTGCTCCTGTGACAGAAGAAGACACCTCAGAAAGACACTCTGACTCCTGATCTGACTTTTTATTCCACCACCCATCCAGATTACAGCTCAAAGCATTCACAGTGTACTGTGAATTTGAACCCCCTTTGGGTCATTTCCCATTTATGTGCACTGTTAATGAATTCAACAGCTGCAAATCAGGGAGGGGAAAAGGGCATTTGAGATCTATGACTGCTTCATCTGGCCTACACCTGCATTTCTGGCATACATGCAAAGTGCGTGCAGATCATACTCTCTTCACTGTAGACAGGGACCACAGGAATTGCCTCCATCATGTGGAAAGTGTACTTAATTGACTTCTTCCAAGGACAAAATTCCTCTGTAAGATGCTCTGAAAGGGGTATGTGCTACCTCCCTATGCAGAGTAGCAGTCTGAGCTCTGTTTCCTAATTATGTCTGACCTGGAGGACATCAAGACAAGCTATCCAGACCTATTTTTCAACCGAACAGGAGAACCATTAGCTTTTCCAGGTAAACTCTTCAGTGCAAAAACTGTCCTTCTGGACATGTCTTTGTTAGGATTAGCACAACAGGGCCCTTGAGAAGTATCCCAAGTACAAAACCAGAAGCAAGTATTTGTAGTGTTGAGGAGGCCTGTACAAACAGAGAGTGCAAGTGAACAAGAGCCCATGATGCCTTTCAACCCTCTTACTTACTGGGTAGTGCTAGGGTTTGCCCATCCTTCTCCCACATGTGAGCCCAGAGACACTCCTGCCCTGAGCATTACACCCTTCAGCACTTACTGATGACAAAAGAAGGCGCAGTTTAGACTTACTTTTACAGCTCCATTAAAAGGTGACCTGCAAATAAAAAAAAAAATCAAGCACATTTAGTATTATGTGCTGAATGCCCCCAAATAAACAGGATTAAATGAGCATTCAGACCTCATGTAAAATTTAGGTGAAAAGACTAGCACTGAATGTGTACTTTGATTTTATGCTCATGAGACAGAGTCCTTCCTAACAGCAATGTTCTGAATAGTTCCTCATAACTACTGGCTCCACATTTCTGCCTCTCCCTGCTTGGAGACAGCTCACTGGGATGGAGGTGTGGCAGAAACACTACTCCTCTGAATGGCATATTTCTGAAACTGCTACAAGAATGCTGGCAAAGCAAGGGGGCAGCAGGCAGGCCCCAGTTCCCCTGCTTTCTCCCTCCTCACCCTGCTCAGGCACCAAAGCCTGTGCTTTCCACATGCACTGACCTGACACTGGGCTACACCCCATGTGGAGGCACTGGGGGATCAGACATTTGAAGGTAAGGTTTTGAGCTCTGGTACAAATATTAGCAGTACATTGCACAGCTACAGGTAGAAGTTTTTCCTGTAAAGTAATGAACACGATAGCTATTTCCCTCTTGCAGTCACCATGCTGGTTTCACCTCTTCTTTCTGTGTTTGGCCCTGCTTAACTGACTTCCCTCCCTTGAACCCAGCTCAGGACAGTGTTTCTGCATGTGCGTAAAACCCAGTGACTTCAATGGGAGACAAGCACACGCTTCAGTATTTTACTGGTATAAAGTGATGAAAAATTAGCCCATAAGTGATTTGATCACTTTATAGTTACTCACATTATTCTGATTTAAAAACATACGGACACGTAAAAGAAGAGTAAGGGTTTTCCTGTCCTGGTATTCTCACACCGGTTCCCCAGCACACGTGAGGAGGCTGTTAAGCATCGTGCTGCAGTTCTCAAACAACCCTGGTCTCTCCCCAGATCTTATTTGCCATTTCTCTGAAGAGAGGCTCTGCAAAGAGCTACCTTAACCTACAGAAATACGCTGCAGAAGTTTCCAGAAAGTTGTTCAAATCAGGTCTAGCACCTAATTTTAAATCTCTTTTATAAACAGAAGCTCTGGTGACCAACTTTCATCAAAATACAGTCTGGTACATGCTTACTGTTTGTTGGTTTCTTTAACTTGGCTTTTTTATTCCTCATTCTTTTGTGAAATGTGATATCTCTTTATAGATGTCCAAACTGTTAATGTAAATCCTCAACATTATCCTACAACTAAGATTCTACCATAAAGTCTTTAAAAATACTGTTTCGTAAATATGACTGTTAAAACAACTAGAGATGTGCACACTCTCTACATCTAAGTGTATAATTACAGGCAAACTGATTGACATTAACTAGAAATATTATTTAAATAAAGAAACAAAAAAATGAGTTATACCATTTCCTGCCAACAACAGTTCTTTAATTTTTAGTAGGCTGATAAAGACATCTGCAATGGGTTAAGCAAGAATTTAAAAATAACTATAATTTCAAGCAGGAGATAATTTAAATTAAAAGTGCTAGTGAACTAAGAAAAGGGAGTAGGTTATGCCAAATTTTCACTTACAGTTTAGAAGAGGCAGACGATGGAGCTGAACTGAAAGCAGTGAACAAAAGCTGCTTGGTTCATCATTTCTCCTTACCATCCTCCCTGAATAAACCCACCTACCACACGTCTTTCTGCTTTCACCTAAATACACTACTGATATGAAAGGCAGGCTTCCTCTAGCCTTGCCTGGGAGAAAGCACAGCAGAGAACTGTGTGCAGACACGGTCATGCCCCATGTGCAGGCACAGCGGTGTCATGCCAGTGTTGCTGCCAGAGCATGACTGACCACTGACAAAACAGGAAACCAGCCAGGAAAAAAAAAAAGGCAGCATGGTGTCTAAACCACAAAATAAACAACAGAATAAACTCCCCAAACAACACTTTCGTTTTATTTTATGTTGTCTATACTAACAGTGGACATCATATTTTAGAAAAATGTGCCATACCAGGAGCTTTCTATAAAGTAATACTGGCAGAGTTTTTTGTTGCCTGTCTGCTCTGGCATCCTCCAAGCAGACCTTCTGCTAATATTTCAGCATACCACTGAAAGAGGCTAATTGTCTACAGAGAGAACCGTGCATGAAACAGAGCACGAAGTCTGGCTGAGCCTTGCCCCCTCAGCACACGACTTCAAGGAGTGTTCAAGCAAGGCAAGGAAGGACAGAACCACGGCAGGAACTACAGCAGACTACTTGCTTAAGAGCTTCAGAGCTGCAACAAGCAGAAGTAACACTTAAATGCAACACCCTCTCTTCAACAATTAGAAACATGATTGAAAAGGAACAAAATATCTAAGACATACACACTGAAAGATTTAAATGTTTTTAATTACTCCACAGATTTACATTAATTTAATCTATTTTCAGATTCTCAGCTGTTAGACTACTAGGCAACGCCATCTAGTGATGCTAGCCGAAAAAAACCATGCTCCATTCTTTGTTGAAAAGGTTCACTCTTGCAAAATTCGTTTTTGTAGAACCACAGTATCAAGAGGTGCAAATATTTCAGTACCCATGACCACTTTCAAACCTGTGGCATTAACTTAGCAAAAAGGTCTGAGCCATTTTAGTTATCCTGAGGTAATTTACAGAACTGACAACACTGAAAGTGAGCTGGGTTAATCACATCACAATTTAAAAATGCACACACCGTGTAGTGCTGAAGTGATATAGGGATACAGTGCAAAGCCCAATAAATGACTTCCAAATTTGGAAAGACCTAGAGATATTATTTGTATGATAAAATAATTTACCGAATTTTTGACAATTTCTGTTTGTGTGTGTAAAATACTTGCTTGAAAAATAATACCCTAGTCATACAATTTCAAGGAAAAAGAAACCCTATGCAGGTTTAAACTTTCTTTTTCGAGAGGTGGAACCAGTCAGTCATCTGCTGGCGATAGCTGTGAGCTGTAATTAGCTTCTGGTGGAAATTGCCAGCAGATGCAACTAAAAGTTTAAGTCAATTGGCTCTGCTTCCTCCTTACAAGAAAATTGGCATTTCAGGGTTGCATTCCAGCATGATGGATCTAAGAAACCAAAGCTAATTTGACAAGAAAGGGAAGTGTCCTTTTTCCTGGTCTGCTTTAACCCTGAACATGCTAACCCTGAACATGCTGTATGTTGCTGCTGAAGATGTGTAATTTTTTCTTTTCTTTTTTCTTTCTTTTTTTTTTTTTAATCCCCGAAGAAAGTAAATATGATTAAACAAGAAATATTCTACTGAAGATAGGCCAGTGTTTAGTCCCAATTATTGAAATCACAGCTGTGGAGATGGGAGAGGGAGAAGACGCAAAAAGTCAGAAATGGTGAACGAAGGCAGCATGCGAAACAGGACTTGGAATAGGAAGCACAGCAAGCTTAGGTGCATGAAAAGCCAAGCAAAACCCTGAAGCACCACTGCTGCAGTTGGTCCACACCCAGTCTGAACCATTGGCCTGTGACAGTTCTGCACTCTGGCTGCACCACACTGCACCTTTCAACAGTTCCACAGCAAACATAGAATGGGTATTTGCTCTCACCCTGCTCTGCTGCACACCTTGCTTTCCACCAGTTTTCTGCATTTGATCAATATTTCGTTATTTCAACATTCAGGGCTTGATCAGCCTGTAGTGGTGAATGGGCTGTGCATTCTCGTGGCCTGTCCTGATCCTGTCCTCCTTCACATCCATTGTCAAGCAGATAGCGACTGTTCAGCCATGACGAGTAAGTGGCATCACTGTTTTGCCAGCTGGGCTTTGCACAAGCCTTGCTGGAATTTCACCTCCTTGTGTCTAATTCCCAGGGATATTTGAAGATCTCAAATAGTAAAGAAGCTTCACTTCCCCAAAGCCACCATTAATTTGCAATGACCACATCCAACACACAAGCGTTTTTCAGTGAGAGAGTATCTATTAACTGAGTGTTCTAACTACTCCTCAGAAACAACAACTTCTTAACAAACCAAGTGAAACATCTGTACCTCCATGTCAGCAGCACACGCACTCCGGCCTTAGATAACCAGGCAGCATGAAGAGAGGAAGGGCTGCTGGCAGGCTGCCTTTCAGCACCCTCTTCATCTATGTACTACAAAACTTAGCTGATGGTGTCTTCAGACTCACCAGAAAGTCAAGTGATTTGAGATACATAAGAAACTCACACACAAAACACACTAAATACAGTGCTTACACAAAAGCTTAATGGAAGAATGAGGAGTTTGGTCAAGCAGAAACTCAAGCAAAGTGGTCTTTTTTTTTGACACTGGATAGACTGGTCACATTGTAAACTACTGAATTGATGAAGATCTTGCTACACAAAAATGATACTAGTGACTGTTTTGATTTCCTGAAGAGACACCCAGTGACAGCACGGCAGAACTGCCACAACCACTCTCAGTCCAGCTGCCCCATATATGTACAACTCTCTAAGTACCGTTGAATATCCACTTTGTAACCCTATTTTAACGGATCAGCTTCTCAAAAATACATGTTAAAAAGGGGTTATTTACCACAATTTTTCTAGCAGATTAACCAGAAAAAACATACGTGCACATGCTTGAGTATATTATCCTCACACAGTATTAGATTTTTCAGAAGGTTTAAGAGCACTCCTAATGATTTTATTTCCTTTTAAAAAAGTCTGTTTTAATATCAAACCTCTTCCAGCATGCTAGATGGCTTTAGCTAGATGGGATCCTTTCCCCTCCAATTACGAAGAAAAAAATCCTGTAGATCTAATCCTGCCTACAGGACAACTTGTTCTTTCTCCTTTTTTAAAGCTAATCCTTATGACTTAATTATAAAATTAGTGTTTTGTACAAAAATGGGATCTTTCTTAAGCACTTTTCTGTTCTGTCTTCCTCTGAACTGCAAAGCTGTTTCCCAAGACTTTTATAATGTCTTTCTTGTTAAACAGTTATTCTTCCTATTAAACAAGCAATAGAACAAATCCTGATTTCCTCTTAAAGGAGTGGAAAAGCAAAGTTTCTGCCAAAAAATCTATACGATTGTTAGCTAATGTACCTTCATTGCTCTTAAGGCTAAAGCAGTTTGCAGCACATAGGAAACCATCCAGGAGCTGAAACTCTCTAAGATAAAAGCTCTTCAGACAAAAACCGAACAAGATATTAATATCTGTACAAAGAGAAGCAGGTAAAACTGGATTCATGCTGAGTCTAAGGATTCCCTGCACACTTACGTGCTGTGGAGTGCTTGCCCTCCAATTTCCTGCTTTCACACTGTGTGGGTCCATCCCCCAGGGATGGGGGATGGCAGGACACAGAGCCAGCTCTGCCTTAGGTCTTTCTCAACGGAAAGCAGGCAGCTGCCAAACCAAACGTGCTGTGTACAGCACCCGCACCATTCTCTGCCTCTCTGAGACACCATTCACTCAAATTCCAACATCATCTTCATCCAAAGCACCTATTTGGGCAGAAATATGGCTCACAGGATTTGCTACTCCTTTCAGATCTCAGCTCAGTTTCTGTATGCTTGCTCCTTTCTAAAGGCAGAACAAAGAGAATATCTGGCTTTAAATATGTCTTGGAAACTACAAATGAAAAACTGCATGACAAGCATACAGCTTTAATTACATCTCTCAAGGGGACGAGATAGCGTTTCTGCATCCCCATCTTGTCTTCTCTCTGTCCTGGAAATTCGTAGGATGATCAGAGGTACAAATGTTCGTATTTGTAGGGGGAAAAATGACCTACATTACATTCCTAGCAGAACATGTAAATAACAGGATGTAAAGTCTCACAGAATTAGTTTACATTTGAAACATTTTCAAAATATTGTTTTAGCTGGGTATAATAGACCACCATAAGACGTGACACACAGCAAACACAGGGCTGCAATTAAACAGCTGGCAAACAGCCAGAAAGAGATAAAGGCCCAGGCTGTCACTTGCTAGACAATATATATGGCTATTTTGGCAGCCAAAATGAATGTGATAATTGAGCCATGACACATTAAAAAAGCACACAGTTTCCAAGGAAAGAGCTCCTGAGCACCGAATAGGGAGCATCTACAGTGTGCTTACAGCGAACCAAGGTTTGTGAGTAATAACAAGCACAGACTGAGGGCAATTCAGCGATGCCGAGCCAACCTTGTCTCCTGCACTGTACCACACACAGAAAGCCAGGAGTGAAGCCCACAGCGGCCATCAAAAGCAAAGGGACTCTAAAGAGTGTGTGGCACTGACTTGAATTGTTCCTCTGCATGTTTTTTACATTAATAAGGATTTTATACGTTATACTTTTGCTGTAAGGAAAAATGACTGTTTTGTTTAAGACACGAAGAACCTTAACACTGACAACAGCAGCTGTTTGGAAGACAAAGTCCAGGAGCTTTTCTAGTGTTTCACTGCACATTTTATTAAATAACCTAAGGATACAACAAACAAACAAACATAGCAAATGAAGACACAGTTTTAAGTTAGCACCCAACAGCTATATAGAGCCTCCTATAAAGGTACTCCATCAAATTCTTGAGTAAAGTACATGAAAGCCTTTACACCATCAGCCCCCAGTCCATTCATTCACTAACCTTCCATGAAGTGTATCTAAAACTACACTTATATAAAAGAAAGTTAAATTTAGACTCGGTTATAGGAAAATCCCTATGAAGAGTTTACTCCCTCATCATAGTTTAAACTTAACCACATTAAAGGTGTATTCAAATAAAGAAACTGCATGTGTAGCTCCTCCAGTCATAAGGTGCAGTGCATGAAGAGAGCTTACAGAAAGTGCAAGAACCTACCTGTAGATCCATTCCCACCAGTGATATCTAGAACACAATTGTATAGCTCTCCATAATGTCAATACCAGTGAACCACAACTGACTTGAGGGATACTGGCAAAACTTTTGTAAATGATCCCCTGTTGTAAGCATCAAAGAAACAGAGGAAAAACTTTCGAGACACTAAGACAGGGCCTCTTCAATGTAAATTAATTTATTTTCTCAAACAAAAGTACCAAAGTGCTCTAAACCATTCAGATTTCCCCAGAACAAACTCCCTAGCCATGTCAAACAACCAACACAGGCTTCCAAATCCACCAACAACACACAGCAAACTGGCATTGGCATATTGGGCCAAAATGAAGAATCAGAATCAATACTTGACTTCGTACTGAAACCAGTACAACTGCAATAACTACATAATCTACTTTTACAAAATTATCTTTAATGGCTGTGATAGTAACTTCATTAAGTGTCAGTAAACGAAATGGAGAGGCTTAAAGATGAGGTCAGAACATGCACTTTTGGCTGCTTCCTCAGGAGATGCATCAAATATGTTATTTATGTCTAAGGAAGAGCAGCCTCTTGAGGGTAGCTGCAGCCCCCAAAAGAAAAATGAAATCACGACACGCATTTTTCTGACCCACAAATTAGAAGTGTAAGGGGACAATTGCAAGAATAAATTAGTTGACCCTCATCTGAAAATTTCATATTATTGCATGCATAAATGGTATATTATATTAGTGAAATATATTAAAGAAGCGTAGTTTTGATTTTTTTTTTGTCCCCAATACTGCAGCATCACACATGCATATTATTCCATAGGCTCTGTCAAGTGATGTTCAGTGGCAGCTGAAACAAGGCCAATTCACACTCCCTTCAGAAAAGCATTTAAACACACACAAGGTTTCCTGGAAAGGGTGGGAAAGGCATGCTTTCTCTGACTCAGGGCCACAAAGCAGAAAGGCAGTAATAAAAAAAGTAGAAACAAAAGAGGAATGAAGATAAGTAAGTCCCAGTTATTTAATATATCTCATATACTATATTCCTATGAAATCTCAGTAAAAATAGGGTTTTTTTCACGGATCTTGTATCCAGCCTGATTGTGAACAGACAGTTATAAAAAGAGTTTAAAGGAATTAAACTGCAATCAAAAAGTAAATTTCCATACAGATTAGAAGAAAGTAGGATTGAAAACTGATTTAGGACAAGAAACAAACACACTTAAGTAGCTTTGCAGTATGAGAACCTTCCAAGACAGTGAATAAAATTGTGTCAGGCAGAAAAGGAGTGACTAACACAGAAGAAGAAGAATACTACAAGTAAGTAGTTTATTTACACCTACCAGGGAATCAGAGAGTGTTTCTCATTATGGCTATGTTAACTCCAATCAACCTTTTGGCCATTAGTAATCAGCTGTAATTGCAAAAGAAAATTTGGAAATACAAGGAGTTATAGGAAAAGTTTTTAATCTTCTGCTGCATGGAGCAGCAGCTGTAAAAAGGTGTGTTCCAGTACAATGCAGAGCACTAATCCTCCCCACAAAGTAGAATACCCTGGAGTAGATAATAACATTCCCTGCGAAGTAAATCCTCGCTTTATTTATACCCTGGCACAGTTTTCAAGTGTTTACATTTATTCAGTAAGCCAAAAAATTACTCAGACTTTTTTTTCCCTCTATATTTAACATATAGAAGAACAGCAAAGCTCTGAGCACCTGGACCATAATTAAATCTATAACTCATACAAAAGCATGAAGACTAATACATAAATTAACTCTAGCTGCCAGAAGAATTAATAATACCAGGAACAATTTACTGCAGATCCCAAAAATGAGAATAGAAAGGTTTTATAGTAAAGCTTTTGTCTTTCAAACCTCCCTTAGGAAAATCTTTTTCCCCAAATTTCTATTCCAGTGGTGATCCAGACTCCAACATTAAAACCTTAGAGGCTAGAAAACAAAGCAGAGAAACTACTGACAGATTGAGAGGTGCGGTGCCCATGAGCACAGTGCCTGGAGCCCACTACGCGCAGAGCGCGGCTGCAGCACCAGCACGATGGGCCCAGCGCTGCTCCTCACCAGGACAGAGGTGCCCTGGCTCAGTGCTGGCTCCAGAGCAGAGCCAGGGTATCCCCGGAACACATTCACTCCTAACGGAGCCTTCAGCCTCTGAGGAGCACATGCAGCTGGTGCCACTTCATACTGCAAGCAGCAAACTGCAGTTTGTGCACCCGCCCGAAGACAGAATAGCACAAGGCGTGTTTCTTTGCCCTGCTCTGCATCCAAGCTGGATAAAAGCCAGGCCCTGGTTTGCACCTAGCTAAGAGACTGTAGTTACACAGTCCAGCAGTGCCAGCATGACTTATGGGGCTTTGCACTCTGCCAGACGACTTTGAAGGGAACAGAGAGCTGCATATGTAAAGCACGAGCAGATGCAGCACAGCATCTCTCAGACACTCTCGTCAAGCATTCACTGCTTATAGCAACTGCTGCAAAGCCAACCAGAACTGACCCCTCAGTTCGTGATTAGCGACCAGTTCCAGAAAAAGATCAACAGAATTACTTTCAGAAATAACATTCAGTGCACTGCATAGACTGCTCGCTGCACCATTTAGTGTTGCCTTTTTTTTTTTTCATTCAGGCTTCAAAAGCCAATGGCTCTTTCAAAGTTAACGAACAAGGAACTCTTCTGGGTGTAAATGGATTTAGACTAAGATGTGGGGCAATACAATCCCTTATAATTACCTGTTCTTCACACACTTTCAAGAAGCAGAAAACCAAAGTGATATTTCTATTGGTGCAGCAGAATTTTTTCAAACCGCACTCTTATCTTTCCACCTCCTGAAACCAGCTGCTATCACTCTGGTGGGCACGTGTCATCTTTACTGGGAAAAGCCGCCCAGCCTGGATGGATGATTTTAGCAGGAAAATGTCCAGCTTATCTCAGGTGTAGGGAGAGGCGTGTTCACTGTCATTCCTGTCTCCTTACTGCCATGTTTGAAAACAAAAAGAGAGTGCAAGCACAGCTGACTTCTGACTACACAGATAAGAGATTTTATTTATATTTATTTTTCCAAGGTCAGAATCTGGGAGTAAAGAAAAGTTAAGCACACCAACTTGCATTTGTCAGAAAAAAAAAAAAAAGCAGAGTTACCAAAATCTCTCCTACAGTCCTGCCTGAATGAAAAGTAGGCAGTAGCCATCCATAGCACAAAGATCAAGCACAGCCTGCAGAGAAATTCAGAGGCAATGCAAACAGCACAAATAGCATCCAGAAGGATGAAAAGTCAGTTATCAGAGCAGTACAGCTCACATCTCTCTTTATTTCCTCCATCCTTGACCCCACCTTCTCTCATTTCTAGTAAGGCACAGTGATCATTGTACAGGAATTTTGCCCAGAATGCCATTTGTATCTGGGAGAATTACCCGGTGCTCAGGCTACACCAGCTGTTTTAGTATCAACAGCCACTACTGTTAGCTGGCCTTCTAACTGATAAGAAAATACTTTGCTTCTTCTATGCCTAAAACAAAAAACCCCACGCAGGTTTAACAGAAAACAACAACATTAAATAATGCTAGGCTGTGGTATTACCATGAAAAATAAACCAAACAAAACACTTGAAAGTAAAATGCTTTCACTGCATTTGTTTTCAGAGAACCTTGAAAGTACCTGACTTCTCCACATATGGATCTATTTAAGGTTTGTTACTCTCTATTATCAAACAAATCACTGCTTTGTTTTGATGATGTCCCTTACACTTCAGAAACTTGGTTTTTTTTTAAAAAAAAAACAAGTTGTGGTGAGTTTGCTCTGGTATAACTAAGTACACCACCTGGAATTCTGACTTATTAAAAAAACAAAAAAAAAAGAAGAAGCAAACCAAACTCAAAATATATGGCAGCCAGGTTGCTACTGCAACTCTTCACATTACCCCAGCAACCCAACACTGTGGAGGAAAGGGAACGTGGAGCTAGGCACTACCTGGCCATATAAAACTTGTATGGGTATCATACAAAATCTCTACTCCACACAAGAAACACTTTTGCAGCCACTGACTGTGCTTCAAATAGTTTATCATGTGAAGACCACCCTCTCAGATTAACATTTAATCATGCCTGTAGAATTTTAGGTTCTATAGTATTTCTACCTTTTGCATAAGAATCTATATCACTCGAGCAATGCTTAATGTACAGTAGGCTGTGCTGTGTAACTTAGACCACTTAGATTTGCTTCCATGTAAATATAGCCTTAGAGTGTTCAGTACAAGTTGATTTTAGTCTCTTAAGACCTCTCCTTGCATTTGCTTTATAAAAATCAAACCAAAACTCATTATATTCCTACTACGTCCAAAGCTCTGAACAGAAAGCCAGGTATCTGCATAAGGGTGTTGGTTCTCTGGGCCCTCAAGGTGTCTGTAGAGGGAGATGTTGCTAAATCTGGAATGTCCAACTACAGCTTCTGCCATTGACATTAATGAAGTAGATACAGATATGCCCTGGGTATCAATGGACAAGTTAGGACAAGCACTGGAGCACAATGACAATACAGAGCTCTGTGTCAACTAACCACCCCTGCACCACTTCACTTGGCCCTTGCATCCCCCAGCCTGGATGGAGTCTTTGATGTTGGGATTCTGGGGGAAGGACAAACACCAGCTACAGTACTACCAAACCCCCAGCAGTGACCACACAGTAGACAGGTCCTTTGTTAGAAAAGGTGTAGTTGGGGAGGAATCTGCCCAGTCTGCCACAATAGCAGCCTTCACAGCAAGAACCACCATCAGCTGAACATCTCCCCTATTGCATAGCTACTGATCTATTGAAATGCTCCCCCCACCCCCAAAACTAATTCTGCTCAAAGCATTTACAGCATAAACGTTTTACTGAAATTGCAAACAAAAATAGCTTTCTGCTGCTAACCTTCCCTTACAGAAAGGAAAACACCCATATTTCCATTTGTCTAGTGAAATCTGACTGGCTGATGCTCTACTGATTCACTGTCACATTTTGGTGCCTTCCATGTCTAGACTTTAGAGTGAAGTGACAACTGGAGTTCAAACCTAAACCCCCTCACTGCAGCTTGGAGCTCAATGAACTGAGCCAGCACCGATTGAGAACCTTTGGCTTTCGGCAGCACCCGTACTGCTTAATGCAGTCACAGGGCGGCCTGTGTGCTGGGCTCAGCTACCTTTGCTCAAGCTGTGTCCAACACGCACCCAAAAGGGAAGGCTGGCTCTGCACTGAAGGAGTACCTTCATTTGCTTACTGATTCCCAGCCCTGCCAGTGAAGGTACATGAAGGCTTTCTGGCAAGGGAGCAACTCACCTCCAAGACAATTTGCTATAAATTCCTGAGGCTGGCCTTCAGCTCTGCCGTCTGTTCTTTGACTTTGCTGGCCACCTTCCTAGCGCCTGCACCCTTCTGCATGCCTCCGAGAGGAACTATTCAAGTTTATAGCAGCATTAACTCATCAGCTGGAAACCTGCCAGGCTGCTTACATTTTCACTACAATCATTTGGGCTCTGATTCCAGAGGGTGCATTGAGACAGGATCCATGGCCACAGATAGTACTATACAACTGCTCTCTGATGTGCTTGTATCCATTTGGGGTGTTATGCACAGATGCATTAGTGCTTGTGTATCTACTGCAAACTGCCTCTGTGAAAGGGAAAAATGACCCTTGCTTTTCTTTAGCTCAGTGCTGGAGATACGTGCCTGTGGAACAAACACAGAGAATCCAAGCACAGAGCATATGAAGTATAAAAAAATCAAGATCTACTGCAGATCTACTGTGCTATTTGTTTCTCACAAAGGTGACACACTTCTGGAGAACTGATGACATGTGCCTAATTTCTAGTTAGCAGAAGGTGACAACTTTGTGCAATTAAAGTAGGAGTAGTAAAAAATTAAAACAAAGCCAAAATGGGGGGGGGGGAGAGGAAGACAAAGTAGAATAATAAATCAGCAGAAAAATCACAAGACATTTGCTTTTTTTGATTGACAACAGGATAAATCTGCACACTTCCAGTGACTGTTTTTATAATTGTTGCTGCTGTAGCACCTGTATATCTTCCAAGATGATTATACTACAAAACCCTGACTAAAATACAGTTTTTAAATGAAGCAAAAATCACATCCCCACAAGCTTTCCTTTAGTATTATCATTTAAATCCAGTATAAATGCTACTTTGATCAAACTGGTCTTTAAGAGGTCACTTAGTGTATTTCCTGCTTGAATTATAATCAACTGTATCTAAACTGCTTCTGTCAGTCTTTTGTTTCTTTAAAACCTCTGGCAATGTAGACCCCCCACCTTTTGCATGCTGTCCTTATGTCCAGGTACTCTTACCTTGATATTAGGTCTTCATTATGGCAATTGAAGTTGCTTTCCGTAACTACCAACTCTGGACTAGCAACAACTCCCTTATTTCCCTTGCAGCAACTTTCTTCTGTATCTGAAGATCTTTTTCTTTCTTTCCTCCTTCCTTCAAAGCACATGATCCTCAAAGTGCCTACACCTATTATGAAGAACTGTTCCTCATGCAGTCTTTTTTTCCCCAAGGATTTGTGCAGCTGATTATGCCTACTAAAGTGCTGTACCTTGCAGTTCTCATTATTAAATTGCATGATATTTCTAAGGTCACTTCCTACATTTGCCCCCATCACTTAAGTGTTCTAGTCCTATCCTCCAGTGTGCCTCCAACCTCTTCCTCCCCACTGTTAACTCCAAATGCTGTATTTATACGCTCTAGGCCAGTATCCTCATCAATAAAGAAAACATCAATTACTAGGGACTCTCAGATGGTCCTCTACAGATTCTTCCAACCTGAAAGTGACTCACTGCTAACTACAGGTCACTTTGGTGTTTCATAAAAAAAAAATCTTACTCCTCCTTTGTTTCTGAAAGTGATGCTTACAATGGTAGTTTAATCACTGTCAACTAACCCTGTATCTGAGTTCCTAAAAGGTCTGGCCAGTCTGTTTAACAGTAAGTGCTATAAAATTAACAACTGCTTCAGCCACAGTTCTGAACTAGGTAACAGTATAGTGCACCCTCTGCACTGGTAAAATTAATCCAAATTAATGCAAGCAGGCCAGGACTCATTTATCATCAGCAGTTACAGGCTCAAAGTAAGGCATCGAGGTACAGTAACAGCAGAGTTCCTGGATAGCTTAATGGTACACGTGCCCGTGTCGGGGATGGCAGCTGCATATCCTTGCTCCTGCCTACCCAGCCTGAACTCAGGAAACATGCTCAAGGTGTTTTTCATGATCTCTGTATTGCCTGTCTCAAAATGTTTCACATCTATGCAAACTCGAGTTACACCAGCTACAGGTAATCTCCACATACCAGTTTTATAGGAAGTAAAATAAGGTAATTTTACATAAAGGGTTTGATGTCATTTAGCTGATTCTCTTGTATTTGCACTTTGTTAAATTGAACTTGAAGTAGGTGTCCCAAGTCTGTAAGAGTAAAGCAACTGATACACAGAGACAAGTCAGATGGAGGGGGAAGCATTCAGGGCTAGGACCTTGCCACACATACTGTTTATCATAAACTAAATATGACAGGCTGGCAGTGGTGAGCGATGCACAGTTTGAGTGTAGAAAGAAAAAAAATTTATACATGCCACATTTTAATCAGTTTTATCACAGAGCCTGAAGGGCCTTTACACAGTTATACAGATGGATATTCATAAAGCAGATTTATCCTTAAGTCTAAGATCCATTACTTGGTATTTTTTACAAATTTTTGCACAATGCCTAAAGAATTGTTTAAAAAGCTGGTCTGTCAGGCTTTTCTATTGTTTCCAGGTAAAACTTAAGACATAATAAGCATCAGTTCTTTAACACCAGTAGCTGAATGAAAAGTGTTTGAACTATTTCTGCAACTTTAAAGTAGATAGACAACCATGAATTTTTTTCTTTTTTTTTTCATTTTGACAGTAGTGCTATTGAAAACTAGTGAAATATCAATATAATCTTTGGACTAACACACAGACATTTCAGAGCACGTAGGACAGTACTGTGGACACTGCTCACACAAGTGTCAAACCTGCAAATCTGCAGGCACGAAAACTTACTCCCGTGAGTAGGTATGTTGATTTGTGTTGCATAAACCTGTCTTAATTATGCCACTGAGAATACTTGCATGAGAAATTCACTGTGTGCGGGCTGGTAAAAACCGTTGGTTTATAGCTTCCAAGAGGTCAATACTAGCAGAGGGGGAAAACCCCAAAACTTGAGGCATTTTGAGGTAGTGGATCTGTCATCTAGTCTCAGCTGAAAAGAAAGTAATTTAAATATTCTCACAATTCAAAACATTCAGGAGTTACACAATCTTTCACTATTGCAAGTTTTTAATGAAAGTAGATTAAATAACAGTGCACTCTAGCTCTACTTAACACTTAAATGTTTTACTCAAATGCCTTTCTAAATTGGCATCACCCCTCTTCCTTAAGCAGTTTCACTGACTACCAGCAAATAAGGTAAAAGCCACTCTGCAACATAAAGGTTGTTACTACAATTGGACAGAAATACAAAAATACCAGACTTTTGATTGCTGTGCTAAATTACACCACTCTTTCCTACTCTGACCTGGACTATAGCCTCCTGATTAGAAAAAGGGAGGGAAGAATGAGAATGGAAGAAAATCCTTAGGAGAAATAATTCTAGATAAATCAGAGATGGACAATACTAACAAGAAGAATTTCAATATTCATTTGAGAGTTACTTCAAATGTGTTTCTACAGGAGCCATGAACCCTCTTCATTGCATTTTTTAACAGTAAACTCTGTACAGGGAAGGAAGTGTTGGAAATAATCATGTAGGTTTGTATTCTTGGAACCATTCTGCAAACTTCAGCTTTCTTTTAATGTAGGATGCATTTATTGCACTCAGTGGTGACAAAGTGCTGGGCAGGGAGAGACAATAAAAAGGATAATGTAAGTGTCAGAAGATATGTTATCAAGTAGAGTTTGTGTGACGTATTTTTAAATTTTGCTCATTCAGCTTCAGCACAAGCATTTGGGCACATACTTTTAACATAACTATCTCTTACATACCTTAATCAAATTCTCTTCTATAGGGAACTTTCTACTGTTCACAACTGGGTTTTCACTGCAGAGGTGAAAACCAGAAAAACTGACCATTTTTTTTTGTCATTGAGATTCAGTATTTAGTAGTATGAAGACATTTGCCTAACAAGAAATTAAAAGAATAAACACAAAACTGGGGGACTTACAGTGATCTGAAAAGTCAACAGCTTGAATGGAAGAAAAAACATGTACACGTGAAGATGGGCACACACTTGTGCTACTGTATAGAGGCCTACTATTTGACTGCATGCAAAATAGCCTTTCTCCTCCTGATTCCATAAAAGCAACAGAATGCCTAGTTTTGACAAAGGGGAGATGGAAACTTACTACATTTGAGAGACAAAGGAATGGATTGACTTATTCATATCCTGGTGTGTGTGGCAAAAAGCTTTGTGTGAACAATGCCTGCTGTGAGAGGAGAGAGGAAAAATCCAGCAGAGTTCATTTGAATCACCTATTTAAACCATTTAAGCAAACTTGGACTTTTTTTCCTTTTTTTTTTTTTCACCCCTCCCTGGGGAGCATTACAGAGTAATCACATGAATCTGCTTCACTTTCTGACTGGAGTAGTCACCTCCGTGGCAGAACTGGAGCAAACCACAGCTGTGCAGTAACATCTTCAACAGGCACAACTGTTTGCAGAGTAAACATTTGCCTATAACCTTACTGTAGACAGAGTATGTTAACAAAAGGAATGCTTCTACAAGCTTAGCTGCAGCACCCTCCTCACAAACACAAGGCTGCATTAGCTCAAATCCAGTACTACCTCTGCATGTGGATGAACCTGCACCACCAGCACAATTGTTCATTGCTCCTCATTGTTTCAGACAGCTCAACTGAAAGAGCTTAAATTGCTGGTCTGAAGAATACCTTCACAATATTGCTTTAAACACGTACTTCAGGGCTCCCACACTGATGGAATAACAGCCACAGTCCGACAGTGACAAACATCTGGATTCATGGGTCCGTAACTGAGGCAGTAATAATGTTCGCCTGCCAGGCTTTTGCAGGCATTCTTCTTTCTGTCACACTCCAGACCCTGGCAAGACTCTGCAGTGTAGAATTAGCCCAAAATGTGGCAGCAATGAAAGGGACAAATGCAGTTCTTCGGAAGCAGAAGAATTCTGTATTAAAACAAACCCCCTACATGTCTTGGTTCCATTTGTTCCTAGTCCACATACTACAGAGCATTATTTTACAATACATAATTTCAAAATGAAATACTCAACCTATCAGCCTACTTGCAAGTCTAGGAGAGGCTACAAACAGCAAAACCATCAAATGCCACCTTTTGTAGTACTGCTCAAGAAATCATATTAGTATGTATTAGCATACAAGGTCTGAAAATGAATAGGAATCAATATAGTAACCCCTATTAAGGAAAACCTATAGGGTCAGGCACTCACTGGCTAGAGGAGGAGACAGAGCAGGGAGCCTTTGAGGTGATCCAAGCAGCTCTCCCTTAGTAGTAAGTCCCATTTTCCAGCACCTACGAAGAACGCAAGTTGTTTGACCAGTGTTCCAAGGCATGTGTTTTGTCTGGCCTTTCCTCTTTACTTTTTACCCACCTGCTTTCAATATCTGATTTTTAATTTAACAAAGAGAAGCGATTAAAGCCAGCTTACAGCACAGGACATAAAAGACATTCTCCCCCTTGCCTGGGAAAGATGCACTATTTCAACTCACCGCTTTTTAAACCACATGAATTAAGCGCTGAGTGGATACACTGAATTTGGTGTTTGCATTTGTTTCCTGCAAAGTTTATACTACCGTGGATTTGTTGCAAAATGGGCTGTAAACTATAAACTAAGCTGACATGAGTGTTATTAAATTGAACTTCAAAAACTTTTCCACAAAAAAGAACAATGATTAATTTAGGAATGGAAAGGGGGAAGAGTGAGCAAAGAAAACTGGGAGTACACATTTTTGCTATTGTAGATCAGCAGGGCAGCCAGGAAGAGCTAAAGGAAGCTGCTATAAATCACAGCACCCCTGGGAACAGCCCCACTTGTGCCAGCCGCAAAATCCAGGAAATACAATGAGTGTCGGAGCCAGCAGAGCTCTGCTCCACCTGAGCTGCAGCCTCCAAGCTCAGCAGGTGAGAACAGCAGCCTCAGACAAAACCTTAACTACAGAGCAGTGACCTCTGATCTAAACAGTTTTATGCTAGGAGCTGAAAATAGTTATTCCAGATATGTCAGACCTATTTAAGAGCATTTCTGCAGCCCAGATTTACCATGAACTATGAGCAAAATCTTTGCAGCATTTACCTGAGAGTCTGTAGCAGGGGGTTTGGCACACTTCCATACCTTCAAGTATGTATAAGTGCTTGGCCATGGTTTGAAACTGAGCTGCCTAGGAGCAATAGGGCCAAGATCTTTTTAGCTTTGCTTTCTGCTATTAAAAGCACAAAAGAAATTAAATACAGCACACTGCATCAAGTAGCATAGCTTTGAGTTAAGCCAGAAAAAGCAAGAAAAAATGGAATCAGACACCTGTGTCCTCAGTTTACCTATGTGCCCTAGTGCTATGGTGTATGTTGAACAGTAATTGACTTGTTTCAGGCTTTTCTGTTGGGTAGGAGAAAACATGAGTAGAAAGCAGCACTTAATTTTTCTCCAATATCTTTAGTGGCCCAAGACTGAATTTAATTTTATTGCTGTTGATGGTTTATTTTTCTTGAAAATCACACCAAAATAACAGAAATTTAGTACTATGCCATGTTAAAGAGTAAAGCTATCAGCATTAAGTTTTGTAGTTGGTACCCCTGAGATGCAGTATTCACTGCTCACAAACATGACAGCATGATACACGACAACATGATTTTTTCAACAGTTCATTGTCCAATTAACAGAATCAGAAATCAATCTTTACTGTTGAGACAGGCAAGCAAAAAACTACTGTTTAGTCAGTTTTACTGTGCCTGTCATTCTCCTATCCCAGTCCCTAAAATAGAAGTTAATGTGCAGCCCAGGCCTGCTCAGCATACCCAGGAAAGGGGCTTTCTGGGGGCTCTGGCATTTTTATAAAGCAGATGCTATAGTAATAGATGTGAGTGCAGGAAAAATAACTGCTGGGGAAATCTACATCTCTTTTGCATGAGAATCACAGTGCAGCCAGTAAGTGTCATTTTTAAGTAGCTAAATCAGCCTCGGGTTACTCCCATGGGGTGACTCTGGGCAGTTGCCCTGGCAGGTGAGAAGTGGCAGCAGACATCAGTGTTTAACCTGATATGAGAGAGTTTAACATTCAACATAATCCTCAATGTTTGTACTGTATCCTATTAAAGCAGTGTTAAATGTTCTATATGTGCCATTACTGTATTTTAAAAATTGCTAATTTTTCATTACTTATGTGAACAACCAGAAGGACTATCAGCATCCAAGAGCATTAGTTGTCAGTTGTATTCTTGTGGAGCTTGCAACATGTGGACTGCAAATGATAAGGTTGTGCTCTAGGACTGGAGGAGAAACAACCGTGCATGGAAAACTGGTTTCGGGAGAACTTAGACACAGGGGTTTTATTTTTAAAGCACATGCGAATATGCCCAAGTTATACAGGCTTTTAAATGTTTTGGGGTTTTTTTTACAAATTCTTTTTCTTTCACAAGAAATGTAATCAGTAGCATTCTGCTGCTTGTTGCATTATGAGCAATGCAGAGGTGTCATCCACCTGCTGTGTCGGTCTGTAGCCTAATCTGTGCTGCTACACCCTATATGAAAATAAAAGTGTCAACTGTTTCTGCAGGTAACACACAGCTGCATTTATTCCTTGGTACCAGAAATGCTCCTTCTAACAAGTCAGTTTCAACGGAACAGTAAATACTTTGGGCATTGAAACTCTGTTCAAACTGTTTACTATGAAAACCCAGATCTTCTGTTACAGAAGCTTGTTTCTCCTGTAAATATTTTTCTTTATTTTGCAAAAGGTAAAAATGCACTCATCATAAAGTTGTTACTGAGTAAATCCACTAAATTCCTCTTAAAAATACCTATGGGAACAGAAGCATTGACTTTCTCACTGACAAAAAATAACATTTTTTCCTACTCTCTGTAGGAAAGAGACTTGAATAATTTTAGACACATTGGGGGGTTTTCATCATTCTCAACAGCATTTCTGGGCATCTGGCTGTATCAACTCACAAGCAAAATGCTCTGCAATACTCTTGTGCTAATATGACAGGAACATGCTTTCCCAAGGAACGAAGTATCAGATGGTACTGCAGAGTGTGAAGGGGGAAGCTTCTCTTTCTAAAAGCTGTAACTCACTGTACCCAAAACTGCTACAATTATCTTTTTGGCAACTGTAAGCAAAGTATCAGGGCTCTATTTCATCTAAATACTTTCTCTTCTACCATGCCCCTTTGATGGTTCAAATATAAAGTGCAGGACCAACACAGAACTAGATACCAGTAATTTATTAAACGTTATCTAAAGCAGTTACTTTAAAACAAACTAAACCAAACCCACCTCCCCATAAAAAACCCCCAAACAAACAAAAAACCAAAACCAACAGTCTGCTCTCTCGAAAGAGCTCCCCTTTACTGAAGAGAGAGAGCCACTGACCCTGCATGCAAATACATCAGACTTCCATAGGCAATCTACAGCACAGGCCTCAGGACAAGATGCCTTGACCACAAATTCAATGCAACACGGCTCTGGTTTAGCCCCAGCGCTCATGGATTAGTGAGACAGAAGAACAGCTCATATTTTATCAAATTCACGAAACACCCACCAAATCTTTCCAGCCATTCAAAAGCCAAACAATTCCAACACAGAATCAGAAAACATTTCCAGCATTTTTTTTTAAACATGTACACGGCTCACTGTTACACAAGTTATTAAGATACCTTCCAGTCAGAAATCTTACTGAGATGCCTCAAATGAAAACAACATTATTTAAATGTAGCTTAGACACTAGACGCTCACAGCTGATAAGAATTTTTATGCATCCTTTAATCAAAAGTAAAACATGCAAAAGATTTAAAGAAATCAGCTAACTATGCTGCTATCTAACTGTCCTACAGATCAAGTGCTTCAGTTGCAAACTGTCACTTTAAGACTAAATCACTCAGTCTTCCACGCTTAAAATGTCATTTTCCAAAACCTAACAGAAGTGCCTCCCAAGTTAGGAACTTCCTTAACAATATTCTTTATCAGGAGACTATAACTTTGATCAACAGACACATTAATTTAGAGGAAATACTTCAGTTTATCTGTTAAACAACATACTAAGAAAAAGCATATAAAAATCACATACGGTTCTTTACTTCAGAATGAAAAGATCACTCTATAAACTCAGCACTCAAAGACCCAGTTCAAACTGCATGCAGACATTCACTTGAAAGCCTCAGTGCATTTTGATGTTCCTATAATTAATGTTTCGCGAAGGCAGTGACCAGCTATGAACAACAAACTGAATAGATTTCACTGTGCACATCAATCACTAATGACTACACCTCCAACATGCAGACAAAACATCAAACTTCAGTTTCAAACACCTTGTACACTTGCTTAATCTGCTGTTTGCAATTTCTGTCTAACCATCACCTGCCGTAAACACGAAGTTTCCCTTTTGTTAACCTGAGTACATTAATTTCCTACCACTGACCACAATTTAAGAAGCCATTACATACCTGCAGTTAGGAGGAGGATCAAGGGTTATTTCAGCTAGCTCCTTCTGGATTCTGTTGGTGAAATGAGAACAGACACAAAGCATTTGAGATAGTCTATAGAATAAATCAGGGAATTACACTGCCCTCTACCACCATGCAGTTAAATGCAAGATTGGCTTTGCCTTCAGTAATGCTAACATGGCTGCTTCCTCTTTGTTCTCAGAGGCATAACCCAAATCCCACAGCTGAGAAACTTTGCAGCTTTTTTCCTGCTCCACGCTGTATGTAAGCAGAACACTTACAGCTGAGTTGGGTAGAAATTTCCCACAACTATTCAGAAAAGTAACTCTTTTTCACATCCGAGCACTTTTTACCAGGGAGATTTTCTTTTCAAGCTAATATGCAAATGAGGCGGGGGGGCGGGGGAGCCTGCACAGGCAGATCTGACAATGGCTCTAAACCAGAGCTACAGGACCTGTGACTGAGGCTCAAGTGAACTGCGCTGGCAGCACACACACTCTTTTCACAATATTTTACCTGCTACTTTGCAGTGTGTTTAAAAAGTGGATTTGCAAATCTGCCAGGCTGTCTCTGTTACTGGAATAATCTCTCTGGATCAACTTTGCTTCTCTCCATACCTTTTGCTGCCTTTCCTTCTGCAACCTTATATAGTAGCTGTATTTACATCATAAAAAGTGATACAATAACTTGAAATAATCTGTGCTTAGCTTTACTCTGTTACAACCATTCACCAGGAGTCAAGATCTGAAAAATGAGTACTGAAAACTTCCTGTCAATTTAAGTTTATTCAGGTACATAAGAGGTGCAATTTCAAAATACACATGTCAAACTCCTCTTAAAAATATCAAGTAAGACTTCTCTTCACAAAAGGACCCATATGAGCAATATCATGAATTTCATGCAAACAGCAGGTGCTAAAATATGAGCTAACAGAAACTCCTCTGGATGTCCTTGCACTAATACCAATAAGTTAAATTAGCCTACTGAACTATCTGAGATGCATGGAATCAGACTTGCAACAATTAAGGGAAATAAAGACAAGATGGGAAAACTCAGTGTGAATAACTTGTATCTCAGGCTTGTCAAATAAAGACAAGTAACAAGAAATTACAAAGGCTACATAGCAGTTCCAAAACTATTTTTTCTTTAGCTGGTCCTGTTTCAAGGGCTTCTTTAATAAGCTCAAAAGTCATCAAAGCCATCCAGTCATTCTCTGCAACTATTTCAACATATTTCAGAAAGAATTTACTAAGTTTAAGTCCAATTACGAGAGTGCTCCTAAAAGTCAGAACTACAGCACTCACGCTGAATAAGTACAATTTGAAGCTACTACAGCTATTTTACAACTTTTCTTGCTACAAGATACTTGTAAATATTTGCAAAAAAAAAGCAACTCCAGGGAAAGGACTGGAAAGTTATGTTTCATCTCCAAAGACTGCTGGAATTAAAGAATTTAAAGTTTGAGTATTTCACACAGCTGATCTTTGAGAAAATTACCAGAGTTTACATCTTCAGAGCCAGACTGCCAACAACCTTATATGTAAATGAAAGTGCAGCTAATGTAAGTAAACAAGGTTTCTAAAGATTCTCATATTTAAAGGTAGATGCTACCTGTAGAACATCATGGTTTGAATCCACAGATCCTCAGGGAGAAAACTCACCTAAGTTTCTCCCGAGAGAACTGCAGAATGAACCCATTCCTTCAAGGTGTGTAAGGCTCTCCTGTGCATCATCATGAAAAGCTCTCATAAGGCCCAGAGAAGCCACTGGGGCTTTGTGACTTCTTTAATTAGAGAGCATTGCCCATCATCAGTCTACAGACCATAATAAAATACTCCAGGAGGACTCCACCCTAGACCAATCAGCCATGGAAACCTAACTACGAAAAAAAGCACCAAGGCTCTCACATGCATTTTTGCAAATACAAAATGTATTCAGGTGCCCCCCTCCCAGTCAGCCTGTAAGCTACCAAGTTCTGCAACAACTCTTCAAAAGACATAGGACAAGCCTGTGTAACTCTTACCCCAACAAGACTTGGATTAATTAAGACACTGCTTAGCAGGCTCTTGTACTACCAAAGTTGATAGTTCACCCCCTTCCACATAGCTTTACAAGAAGAATCTCTCTGCCCTGACAAGTGCAGTGACTCCAAATACCTTGCAGAAATACTGCAGGATGTTTCACTGTCCCCTTTACCTTTTTGCACTAGTAGATAGCTTAGCAGTAGTTTTGCTGGATAGTTTGGTGTTCTTCTTCTGCTGGGCGGCAGAGGGTTTTCGTTCTTCTTGCTCTTCAGGTTCAGGTGCAGGCGGATCCCTCTGATCAGCATCTGAACTACCACTGCTGGTACTTGGACTTTCATCGTCTGACCTCTGCCTATCACTGGACATCGTGGGGAACTTTTTGGGGAAGGAAAAGAGGCAGAGTTAATACAATAGGAAGGACTCTCTCTTGTCATTCCCCAAGTTCCACTGACCTCTGCCTATCACTGGACATCATGCGGAACTTTTTTGGGGAAGAAAAGAGGCAGAGTTCATAAAACATGCAGGACTCTCTCTTGGCATTCCCCAAGTTCCAGAGAACTTTGAATAGGTGACAAGTCGGTTTCAGAGAGAAATTAATCAAAATATACTTCTTTGTCTCATACCCAAGGGCTGGAGTTTGACAGCTACAAAGCAATATTTACACTTCTGAAAACACAGATATTTCCAATTTTTAAACCCACTCGCATTTTTTTCATGCTTTAAACAATATGCCAATTGTCGACTTTTTCTAAGGCATGAGACAGATTTAGCAGGGTACTTAGGCAATGAACATTAATAACTTATGACACATTGTAAATAACAGACCTCACTGAAAATGTTTTTTAAAAAGTCACTAATAACCTGTAAATATTTACACTGGAGCAGAGCATTTTATTGGGTCCAAACGCCAGATCCCCCCTCTTCCCCTCTCTCCGAGAAAATACATTGCCAGTAACACTTGTGTTGATTTCAGATGGAAATGTACACTTGCTCTGAGCATTTAAAGGGCTGGCACTCGGGGAGGGGGGGAGGGAGGGAAGAGGTTTGGTTTTTTGTTGGTGTTAGGGCTTTTTTGAGGAAGGGGAAAAGCCCCGCGATACATTTAAAGCCACTGGGGTAGCAGCAGCCCCGATTATTTACATGGCCAGCAGCGACAACTGCATTTGGCCACCACACAGCTGCCGGAGGGGGAAGAAGCATAATTCAAACTGCACCTTCTGCACAGCTCTCCCCGCCGCCGCTCCCCGCGCAGCTCCGCCAGGCAGACCGACATTTTTCCGCCGATCGGGAAAGGAGGGGGGGGAAGTAGAAGGAGGGGGCTGCCCCGGCGGCCGGGGGGGCCCGAGGAGGAGCGGCGGGAGCTGCGGCAGGGCTGGATCCAGGCGGCCGCCCGGCCGCGCTTTGTGGG
>VYZT01040179.1:52786-160372 GCA_013400735.1 Pomatostomus ruficeps
CGGGTACCGAGGGGCTCCGGCCTCCAGCCGCCGCGGGACTTGCCGGGCCGGCGCCCAGCGACGGCGCTGCCCCGGGGGTCGCGGGGTCTCCACGGCCCCCGGCCTCGCCAGCCGCGCACCTCGCACGCCTCGGCTCCTGCCCTGCGCCTGGTGTCTGGGCAGGGACACACGGGAACGGGACCCTTGGTGATTTCTTACCCCGCCACCACAAATGCCTGCCCTTGGCACTTTGTCACGCATGGGAGCCGGAGAAACACTGGCCACACTGCAGCCCCACCACTTCGAATAGGAGTATTCGGCATCAAAACCAGAGTTAGTTGTTCCGCGAGCAGCCAGCACGCCAAATCATAAATGTCTTAAATAGGAAAGGGGATAATTGATAGCAATTGTGGTAGGTGTCACAGGAGGGTGGTGTAGCATGGAGAGGTAGTTTATTTTCTGGTCCGTCACAAATGCACAGTGGTGGTGTGCGCTGGAACAGCCTCTTACACCGTCTCTCCAAAGCAGTCCACCAATTTAGAGAACATAAATACTACAATCTTAGAGCCTGATCATACTGGCAATAAAATCCAGATTCTTTATAGAAGATCTTGTCTATCTGTGAAAAGTAGACGAGGTTGAGGTGGCGGATAACTGGCTTCTTCAGAGAAGAAGTTAACAATTACTATAAATGTTTGTGCAATTTACATGAAATCTCAAGACTAACAGTTGCTGTCCAGCACAAGAGCTTTTGCCTATATAGCTTTTACCTCAAGGGCTTTCATTATCAACAGCCTAATGACTCAAAACTACTGTGTTTTCTTAGCTTGTGCAAGATCAAGGGGTCAGAGGGCACATACTGTACTCTAGAGGGAATAAACAATTGGTGTGTCAAGGAATACCCTTCTCTGGGCAGTTGACATTAGCTCAGTTGGAAAGTAACCCGAAGATTTGGCAGGAAAGTTGAATGATATGATGTGGAGGAATAGTGGAGGTTTGTTTGTTAAAGTAGGCTGTAGAGAATTCCCCGCTCACCACTACAAGCAATTTGCCCCTGAGGTATGCTGTAGAAAATTCCTAGTATAAACAGTATCTGGCATGATGAGCAATCTGGGCATAATTAGTAAAAGGGAAGCACGGCAATATCAAAAATCTATCAGTCAGCACTGAGAGCCTTTCCCCCTCCCTCCCTCCCATTCTGTTGATGATGCTCAAGATGAAGCTTGCTGGAACTTTAAAAATCAGGATTAAGTCTTTAAAATTTTATTTTATTTCAGGTGAAAATTTGCAATCATCTCAAAAAAGTACTAGAAGAATGCGCATCTACAGAATGAAAATTAGGAGATTGGCCAAGAGTTGCACACCACATGAGCTACTACATGTGTGGCTTTTGTGGCTTTCAGGATACAAAGTGAAAATTAAGAAAGCCCATTTAATGGAGACTAATAGAAAAACTACACTACATTTTATTTTTTCCCAGCATTTTGTACTCTATTAAAATGAATTTGCTACAGCAATGTGTAGACATAATAGATATTTATTTGACTGAATATTCATTCATTTGACATCAGGTCTCAAAGGATAACACTGTTAAGAGGCTGTATGTTCCTTGGGTATGTTTGTTATGTTGTCATCCACAGAAAGAGGACTGCGCTGAAAAGTACAGTTTGAAGGAGATGGAGAAAAGCCAATTTTAATAGCCAGTGTTACAAATCTACATATAATCATCTCTGTGACTTTTCATATCCCTTGTAGTTTGACTTCAGTGTAATTTTAACTGATGTATCCATCATAAATGATTTTCTCTCTCAGTTTATTGTGTGCTCAAATTGTGGAAGTGGAGCTGGCATTGCAGAGCCTTCCTAAGGAAGTCCTGGGCACTCAGGCTGAGGCCTACATTTTTTTCCCAATCAGTTGCCTTTGTTGTTTGTGTTTTGTTGCTTTTGTATTCTTTGGGGTTTCTTTTAGAAGCCCTGTTTTCAAAGGTAGTAGATTGGAAGATGGTTTTTTTCAGAAGCCCAGTGTCTTTTTGGGTTTGTCTCCCTCCCTGGTCTGTCAGAGCACAGGTATGAAGTTTCTGTTAGCACACAGAAGTTGAACAGCTGCCTTGGGCTGCACAGACATCTGAAAATATTTTTCTAGGTTTAGGAATTCACAGTTTCTCCATCTGTCATGAAGTTCTTAGCAAACAATGCAATGCCTGGGACCAGAACTAGGTGAAAAGCATTTTGACCTCCTGATTTTAAGGGTGTACAGATGGTAAATAAGGCCAGCATACATTTTTTATTATTAAAAGCAGCTCAACTGAAAATACTACTTAATGTTTACAGTTGTATACTTCATCCTTTTTATTACAAAGTCATTGTTTCCTGACAGTAAATTCATTTCCACCTAGCAATGCATCTCTCTGTCCTAAGTGTATTCCCATTCCGGGTTGTGTTAAACCCCCTGTTGGAGCTCTTCTACAGCACCCTACTACAGTGCTGCAGATAGATGGGCACAAGCTGCAGAACCAGGAAATTAACAATTTTTAAATTTTTTTTTAAGTAGATGAGGTAAAATTTAGATTGTGTTTTTATTAGTAGTTAGTGTCACAGTAGCAACTAGCGCTCCTTGTAAGGTAGCTCTTGTTCAAATATCCAGCGTATCTTTTCCCAAGATAATTAACAGTTTTAACAGAGAGTTATAGGAAAGCACATTAAGCAAAAATCTTGAGCCAAGAAGAGAGGTAGTGACTTACAGAAGGGAGTACAGGAAGCCTGCAATAGCTGCAGCTCATCCTGTCATGCCTTCGCCATAAATGGGATTATTCTTACATTGTGATGCTGTGGATTCATTGGGGTTTATGAAGGAAAAATAAGCCTGTAAAGAACAATGCCCCTACTAGGTTTCATTTGTGTTCTCAGGAATTTACAAGAACAGTGGAGGTAAGTTTTTTGGGAAATAAAGTCAGTGTGGCAGTGGACAGTAACCAGCCATTAGGAAACTACCTCCTGGTCCCTTTGTCAGCTCATGTTTAGCCCATCTGTAGGTTTTGTGTTGCCACCTTACAGATTTTGGCATGGGAATATGGTGGGGGAAGGATGGGGAGGGGGCTGGGCGGAAGAGATGAAGGCAAGAGCCAGAACACTGCTGTGCTTCAATTGTTCTTGTTCGAAGAGGGACTTCAGGAGGTTGCTGTAGCTCAGCAATAATCTTGAGACTGTGGTAATGCAGCCTGTCATGAGGCCTGGAACCTGGGATGCTTGGACGACTTTTCAGGACATCTTTCCTTCTCTGAATCCTTACGTGCTTGAATAGAATCAGGAGGGGGTTTTTTTAACACAGGAGTTAGCTATTTAGGTAGGATTCTTTATAACATTGAATCCTGCTCTATGTAAATCCATAGAAAAATACTTAGCATGCACTAAAGCACTACAGAGATTAATTAATCTTCATCATAATCCTAAGAAGTAGACAGTAAGTCCTACTGTGTGGTATACATTGTATTTGACAGTTGTATTCTACACACTGAAAGACTAACTGGTCAGTTGGGTACTGGTTTTTAATGGACAGATTAGCATTAAGTACTTTAAAACATAATAGATAAATGCATGTTTTCGAAGCACAATATCATGTGGAGATGTTTGTATTACAGTGTTCCTGTGGAGTTCTTGTGTTCTGCTGTGTAATTTTTTTCCTTGTGTGTGGATTATTGATGCAAGAAAAAACCACAGTGGCCCCTTTGGAGTTCCTGTAGTCATTCATATGAATCCAGTGTCTGTGCATGTCAAATGAGTATCAGTGCTTTAAAAAAAATCCATATTTTATTTTTTGTTGAAGGCAGTTTGTATTTACCAGCTTCTAATCGCTATAGTTTTCATTTTACTTGAAAAGTTTTAGGGAAAAACAAGAAAAACTAGAGAAAATTCAGGTGGAATTGGTCTTTGCTACTGGACAATAGTAATTCATATTTCATAAGGATATTTCCCTCAATAAATAAGCATTATTGCATCTGAAAGCAAGAGGATTTTTTCCCTTGAAATTTTAATTGTAAATTTCTCCTTGATGTATAGATATGTGTAGTTACAGTTGCTTTAACACATTTAATTTTTAGTACGTCTTGAATATTTGATTACAGTAGAGGAAAATGTAAATATGGCAGACTTTTACCTGTACCGATGTGTGAGGGCAGTAGGTCTATAAGCAACTTGATAAATTCCATAGAATGATTTTGTGGTGTATACTCAGCAGTATAGTGTGTAAATCATAAGCTAGGGAGAACATGACTCTACAGATACAACCCTGGCAGACCAGCATCTCTGGAAAGCTTTCACTATGAAATCTGCCCCTTTTCTGCACATGGGGTGTAGTAAAATAGTGTTGCTATTCTCGGCATGTGTGATAATCTGCTATGAAAGCTCTTACAGTGAATAATGTTGAAGGCCTAGTAAAAATTACATTTCCCTGTTACAAATAGAGATATTCCATGCCTAAACCATCTCAGACTGAATTATCTGTAAGTCTACACACAAGCGTATGTCTTAGTGCTATCTACAGACTGCTTAGATTGGAAGCCTTTGGCTCCATAAAAGCTCTGGCTCCACAAGACCAAAGTTTGAGTGAAAGCAGAAAGTGAATAAGCTGGTAGTAATCGAGCCGATATCCTCATTCGTGCCAGCCAAGGGAAGGCAAGATAATTATAAAGTCAAATTCATTTGACCAAGTTGAGGTCAGAAAGAAACATACACATGAGGCAGACATTATTCATAAGCTGATGTATGTTATAATAGAAAAGTAATAATTAAAAAGTACATGACTAAATTGGCCCATCCTGAGTGTGTTATTAAGAAAAAGGATCCTGGACAGCTCCTTACTGCTTCAGTTTGACTAACCTATTTATTTCCCTGTGGTTAGGTGAGTAAAAGATTTCCTTCATAGCCTTTAGGGCTGGTAACAATTGGCACAAATAACTTTATGTGGCTTATCAGCATTTTGTCACTTCAGTCCCCATCAGGCTTTTCAAATTCTGACATCCCATCAACGAAGGGACCTATCAGCATTTAAGGAAAATCTTACAAATTTCCTGAGAGCCCTCACACCTCTAGTGATGAGTCAGAGTGCTTTACATCTGCCTGTCTGAAAAAGCCAGGGACACTTTGGAATGCTCCCTAATTATAGGATAAGGCGCATACATATTTCCCATTATCATGTCTGCACTGGATAAAGACCAGCTTGACTGATGCTGTTTTGCAATAAAGAAAAGCAATACCTTTTTTAGCTTATGAAAATCAGGATTACTCCTGTGGAGCAGCTTTGTCAGAAAGCATCCTGCTTTTTGACTAGGAACAAAAAACTAGCTGCATTTATCTACTCCCTTCATGCTCCAGGAGCCCTAACCTCCCACAGAGGGACAGGAAAGTCAAGTCAGGGCCCTATCATGGTAAATCACCCCTGCAAATAACCGGGCAGGGCTGATTTCCCACAGCCCGGACTCGAGTGTGCTGGGCAGTCTCTACAACAGAAGAAGGTGTTGCAACTCCTAGCAGTTTCTTTTGTGCCCTGGTCAGTGGGACTTGTCCCCACAGTGGGACTTGTGTCCAGTGTTTCCCGCTGCAGCGGGAGAATGCATCTCCACCCACGGTGGTGGTGAGGGCTGAGAGGGAAGGACAGCCCCAGCTAAACACCGCCCACGTGTTTGATCTGTTACCTCCTGTGCTGGACCAGTCGCATCCAAGCAGAGAGCCTGAGTGGTGAGGTCTTAAATAACTGCAGCTAAAGCCATCTAGGATGCAAAGTCAGGCTCTGGAAAATACAGGCAAAACTCAAGAGCAAGAAAGGATTGGACCCTCAGGGCAAGTGGAGGCCTTCTGTTTGTCATTCATCATGTTGAAATGTTCCTCTGAAGTATTTGAGTGGTGAAGTAGTGCAAACTTAGAAATGAGCTGCTTTAATGCTACAGTCATTCTTATCACCCCCATCTGTATGATGTCAAGATGTGACTATCTTCAAGTAGCTCGTTTAGTGTTACCAGCCAGAAAACTTTGCACAGGAAAGTAGTTATGATTAGCAGGTCTGAGATCAGTCTGGTATTAGTTTTGTCCCATGATTTCAACAACAAACTCTTCTCTGAGCTTTTGTTTCCTTTTGTAATGAGAATTTCCGTTTTACACTTTGGAGCAGCATCCTCTTTCCGAGTGAGAACTGACCCAGGCTCTCTCTGGAGTCCCTCATTACTGCTAGGCTGGCTGGGTAGCAGCTGATGGATGAGTGTCCTTCCTGGCCAGCCACTGGGCTGTTTCTACTGCACTCCCAGCGGAGAATGAGACCAAGGAAGTTCTCTGTGCTCCTAGAGAGCTCCTATGCACTGCTGAATGAAGTTATTTCTCCTTTTTTTTTTTTTTTTTGTCTTAAATACCCATTGTGTCATTTCCCTGTCTTTATTAACATGTATATCAGCAGACTGACTGTCGTGTGGTTTCCAGTGCAGTAATCCCAACTGCTACTGGAGCTCTCCTTCACAATGCAGTGTGGCACTGCAGTTTGTGCATTTAGTTACAATGTTTAATAAATATGTAAATTAACCTACTCCATCTCTTCAGGTAGAAGACTTGTATGGTTGCACTCCAGTATCACAGAATATGCTATTCATGAAGATGTCACAGTGGGGCAGGAGCTTGGGGTGGAAGTTTAAAATATAATTAGCACAATGAAAGTGTCAGTTAAAGCCTGAGTTTAAAGTGTTCTAATGTCTCCAACTGGAGTTGAGCTGAAATGATGCTCCTGTGTTCTGTGCAGCACTGGTGAGAAAGTGTAGGAAATGCAAGTTTAATTCATGCCAGCTCTGCTTGGATCAGACTAACTATAGTATTGCCTATGCATACTGGAATTTCTAACAGTTATCATTTACTACCATTTATTATGTTTTCAGTAATATTTAATGTGAATATTAACATACTGTGGTTTTAAAAGTGGTTTTTGGTTAAATAAAAATAGAGAGGACTGTGCTATGACAGAACAAATAAGAACATGGTGCTAACTTCAAAACAGCAGAAAAAAATATGCCAGCGAAGCTGCTTCCACTCATCTAACATCAAAAGATGACTTTACTTTGTACTGTATCCATGATCTTGAAAGCCACGAAAAAATCTCTCAGGGGTATTCTTATTCCTAAGTTACCTTCCGTTGTTTTAATTAATTAGCTAAATGGAGATCATTATTCCTGAGGTCTGCTTATTTTTGTCTCTCTTTCAGCTATCTGTGAGAATGAACTTCTGGCCTTTGCTGTCAGGCTGATCATGATTTTAAATAGTAATGTTCTTGCTAGTAGACTGTATTAATCCTGCTGGTGGAAATTTTAAGAGATAACATCTTGGTCAATTGAATTAGTCTAATTTAGTGTTGAACTGGAACACGGGTTAAAGTTAAGTGTTTAAATGCCAACATATAAACAGAGGGCCAGGTTGTTTTGAAAAAAGCTGGCAAGTCCCATCCATGTTTTACATATGATATCTCCTAATATCCAATGTATAGTTATCTGATTTATTGGTGTGGTACTTTACTGTCTCAGCATCAAATCAAGGATAAAGGAGATATAGAACCAAAATGGTTCAATTATTCAGAAATATCAGCATATCCATTTAATAATTTTGCAATATGCATTTTAAGTCTCCAGAAAAAATAGATTTTTTTCTATTATCTTTCTCAATCTTTCCATCGAAGTCTTATGGTGCTCTTATAGCTGTGGCTAAAACACTTGTTTGATACCTCTTTCAATGAAGAAATCCTGAAACAAACAAAAGTCTTTTTAATTATACATTATTTTTCATTGGTTTCTTGTACCAAGGAAGCAGTCAAGTCAGTCTTTACATTCACAAATTTATCTTTCACAGAATTCTACCCAACAAGTAAACATGTATATGGAAAAAGAGTTTTAAAAGTGCAACACAACTTCTTTTCTTTGCATTATTTCTTAGCAGTTACTATGCTACTAATGGGGTCATTCTGAACTATCAAAAAGCACAGTTATACAAGCAATGTCCAGCAGAACAGGAAGTGCTTTTGTGCCTGAGACTCAGGGCTAATAGGTGATAATCTCTGGTTCTGTCCCCTGTAAAAAAAACAAAATGAGAAACGAGTGGGAGAACTCGCAGTGCATGTGGAAGGACTGTACTGTAAGGAGACCTGAGCATATTTACCACAGTAGGTCAACCTTCTTTGGTGGGCAGTAACCACACAGCAGTCTTAGGACTTAATATCTTTCGAAGAAGTTGACAGATTTCTGGAAAAAAGCACTCCCTAGAAATGTACAAAATGCCTGCTTCTGATTTGGGGTGATGCCTGTCCACCTTTGCTACAGAATGCTTCAGCACCTGCCAAAAGGAGCTGAGAGATTGCCAGGATCAGAGCTGAAGAAACAAACTTGTATTTTGTGCTCAGATTAGAAATATTTCCTCATACAACAGAACTTCCTACTAAAAAGTAAATAGCTCTTTTCTGTCTAGCATTAGAAAGGGGAGATTTCTGCTCTGTCTTCAGGTGTACCTGAACTAATAGTTACCTTGCTTCCTGGAATCTGAGAGGTTTGCTTCCCTCTGCAGGCTGGCGCTCCACAGAATTTGGGTCAGTTTCAGAATATCATTATTCAATTTAAAAGCTTTGTTTTTTAGTCACTACCCAGAACAGCTTATTTTCAGAAAATGTTCTCTCCTGCCATCTACTTTACATTATGAACAGTGTTTCTCCTAAACTCAAGGGTAAGTCTCATGACAGTAGAAGACATAGAAGACTTCTGAGCCCCTTGCAGAAAGAGAGAGGAATGATCACAACGTTCAAAGCCTTCAGGGTAAAGTATAACATGTTATTTTAGCACTGCTATCCTCACAATGTTCTCAGCTTAAAGCATCAATGAAGAAAAGAGGAAAGCAGGAGAGGTCAGAATGGTGAGTGAGAAGAGGAAATAAGTCAGGTAAACCCTGTCTGGGGACAGGAAAGAGCGAATTTAGAATTGTGGCCTGTTGTAATACTGGTTATTAATTTGTGGGAGAAGATCACATACTGTGGGAAAGGGAAGCAGACATTGAGAGATGGGATAGATAGCATTGGTACCCTCTGACCCCAGAGTCACAGAACCATTCTGAATTCCCTCATCTGTAAAATTAGAATTGTTCCTAAATACGTTTCAGGGTTCTTGGAACCATTAATCAGTGCGTATTGTTAACGCTTGTGGAGGCCACCAGTTGGAAATACAGAATAACCTGTGCCTTCTTGGCTGTCTTTTCCATGGCTGTACAACCTAGTCAAAGTAATTTAAAAAGCATGTACTGTCAGTTCAGAGTTTGTTGAAAATAATCAGTTTTAAAAGTTAGGAGAAGAAAGGATTGTTGTGAAACACATCTAATTTAAGGCAGGGGAGCACTGCTAATGCCCTCCCTCCCCGTTTCCATGAAACACATCCAAGCCTCAGACTTGACTGCTTAGACTCCTTGTGGAACTGTTCTCTGGAAATAAAATTGACATTTTCTTTTGAGGGAAAGAGTTCACTTCTTTGCAAGAGCTGCAAATGAGATGCCAACCTGGCCTCTTCCCTCTGTGCCATGTACTTTCCCTGCCACCAAAAGAGAGGACTGGTCAATAGGGAATGTTATAGGGAAGGTCAAACTATGGCATTTTTTCTGGAAAAGGTGCAATAGAGCAATGGAGAGATCTCAGCTCTGTAGGGGTAGGTGATGCAAACAGAGCTGTAGCCCGTGTGCTCCTCTCTCAATGTCTGCCTTTCCACAGTTAGGCAGGGTGGGATTTGCACCAGAGATGTGGTTGTGAGGAGCGTGGTGGGCATGGGCAGGTATGGAGAGGATTGCTTTCACATCCTGTTCAGCACTACCCACCACAATGCTTTCAATAGCAAGGAGAGTACAAGAGCTGGTGAGATGTTCTGGCCCTCATTAAACCAATGTCAGGAAAGGATTAAAATAATTCACTTGCATTTTTAGGTTTTAAATTAAAATTAAACTCACAATAAATTACTAAATAAAACCAAAGACCTTTTCATCCTCAGATCAGGTTAGTGGTAATCTTTACAATTATTCCCACTTTTATAACACTTCCAAAACAGTTATAGTGCCAGTGACTACATACATTTACTGATTATTAGTTACTCATTAGCTGTCACAGAGCTCCATAACTTCTCTCACCATGACTTCTTTCCCAAGGCAATCCTGGAGCATGAGCCTTCTTTTATTGAAGATTATTTCCCAGCATTGCTCAAATATCTATTCTGAACAGTTTCTCATTCTTGCAGTTTCAGTATGCAACATTCTTTCTTTTTGCCCTCTCTGCTCCATCTTGGAGAATATCAATGGCATCCAGAGCCTCTGATCACTGCCATCTCTTATGTCACCTGAAATATATAGATTTTTTTGCTTTTGTATGTTCCATTGCTTGCATCATTCCTCTGTGCTCCCACAATTGATATTCTCCACAGGAAAGTTCTTCAGACTGTTTGTTACAGCCCCCAACAAGCTTCCAGTGGATCACAGGAGCTGTGAATTTTTAGACTCTTGAAGAAGCAATGAACTACTTTGACTTCCTGGCAGTCTACATCTGCAGCTGTTATATAAAGCTAGTTTTCACTTCCTTGCCTTGGAAGTGCTGAACAGATGCTGTTTCCTCAGAGAAGTAGAAGGACTGAGTGGGTAACATCTCCTCTGAGATGCCCTCCTCTTTTTCCTCACATAATTTGTGTGAAGATATGTGATTGTTCTTGCAAATAATTTGAGATTATATCCTCTAGAGGGTCTAATTGCTAAGTAGTGTCAATCTTTAGTCCCCAAAAAACTAGTTTTTCATCCCACTATTCTCATCCATTCTGTACATATTCCTCTTTCTCTTTTCTGATTTTTTTTCTCATCTTTCTTTCCCCTTGTGTTTGTTTGCTTTCTTGTTCTTAAGTTCTCATGGGTCAGGCTGGCCACCCACCTCACTGCCTCATTTGACCTTTCGTTACAGACCAGCCCTTCCCATTTGAATGCCTGCTTGTCCAGCCTTGTCACCTCTCACCATAATAAACCAACCGCTCCTTGTTAGCTCTTTTGTCATCTGGTTTTAGGACTGGCTTCTTGAGGAAACAAAATGTTTGTGTTTATACTGTACAAAATGCATTTCAAGTCTTTGGCAAAACTTGGAAGAGGCGTAAAGGATTTAAAGTGTCTTTAAGTTTTATCAAAGAAGATGACCACACAGAAAAAAAAAGTTTATTTTGTAGTCATCTGCAAAGAAATAATGCAGTTTGAGCTTATTTTTACTAGACAGTAGAAAATCTATACAGACAACTGAGGGACTTGATGTCTTAGGTATTAAAGAGATTATATCCTTAGTCTGTGTTTCTCTACTCTGTAGACTCTCCAAAAGAAAAGTTTGATTTGGGGTTTTCCCACTGGTGCAGCTTTAAAAAGATTTTTCTCCTGTGTGTATTCTTTGGTGTCCAATAAAAAGGTACTTACGGTATATCATTAATATTATTGAGTATCAAAACCAGTCAGTCATAACATGCAACTCTAGTAGAAAGAAGACTTCATGGACTCAGAAATTCACAGAATTACTAGCACTTGTTTCTTAATCTATTGTCTTGTTTAATAATAAGTATTTTGTATAAGGCATCTTCTCTGGGGTTTTTTGACCACTATATTGTATTGGAATAGTAAGCAATGGTTATAGTTAGAAAAATAGTTCCCATAGTTTCTAAACATTGCTATATGTTACATATGTTTTAGGGAGATTAAATAAAAAACATGCTTTCAGTTGCTTTGCCTTTTGACAGTAGTAAGTTGAAGATTCCTTAACACATTCTTGGAATATTTCAGTCTTAACTTGGTACTATGAAATGCTTAATACAGGCGTTTCCCAGGAATATAGAACAAACAAGTGTGAAACATGTTGTAAGAAATAATGAGCAAAGATAAGTAATCTACCAGTTGAAATCAAAGCAGAAAATACCCAAATCATTTGAAAAGACATGAATTGCAGTAAAGTAGCTGTGCAGTGTATAATGATGAGAAATTATTGTGGTCTACAGTAGAATGGACTCATCTTGCAGTGAATGAGTCCAGGTCCTAAAAAAATGGCAGGGAATCACTCCTGGCCAGGAACATATACTGGACAACACCAGAAAACATGTTAAAAAATAAAAATCTGGGGGTTTTTTGTAAAGGTAATTTTTCACAAATAGTCTTGGAGGATTCTTGATGCACCTGTGTAAGTCACCCTCTTTTGTGTGATGTATATAGGAGCAGTGAGTACATGTGAGACATTTACACACACACACACGCCTAAACCCAAGGATAGGGAAAAAATGGAAATTGTACATTAGTGGATTTAGTGACAGCTAAATATTAATCTGAGTAAAAATGGGAACATTTTTTGCATCCTGTGCAGTCTGTTGTACACTCTGTGTCCTGCGTGTAATTATTCATTTACACCTGTGTGGAATGTCACAATTCTTATTTGGTAACATTTTGCACTGGGTTAAGTTATACCATGGCTGTAGGGGTTTGGTAAATAAATGACTTTTCTTATTTAGTTATTTTTTTTCCTTACATAGAATATATTAAACATGTTTCAGACCTGATCTAGTTCCAAATATGAATAGGTCTTCAGTAGCAACATCATATATCTTAGATGAAGGAGTGAAGAAAAGAAAGAAAAAAAAAAAAAGGTTTTAACTCCAGTGCACTGTTTTCATTCTTCGGCATACTTGTGTTCTCTAGGTGTCATGTAAGGGATAAATTAGCACTTTTGACAGCAAACATATTTCTATATAACCTTCTTCACAGTAAGTAAAGTTATTAATTTTAATTACTATCTGTTCTCTGACTTTGCAAAAATTCTTGAACACCATAGAATTTCATGGACAGGTTTTGAGGGAAAAAGGCCTGACTAAATCCTAAGAGGAGGACAACAGTGTATTTTGAGTCAGTGTTAACTAAGTGGTTAATAAAAATATTTTCAATTATAACCGTTTTGTTTTTACAAACCTGCCCCTTGTCAGCCCACATCTTCAGTCATTAGTTTGCTTTTCCTTTGAAGATTCTTTTTCTAGGTAAAAAGCTGTATGAAATATTCCCTGTGGAAAATTAACCCACAACATATTCATGTTTTATGGAGCTCCTTGTAGATTACTGTGAAAGCTGAATCCCTAGGACTTTCCATTTTAGCCAGGAAGAAAAGGTAATGATGATACTTGTTGAGTCACCAGTTGATGATCTGGGGGCTGGAGCTCTTCTCTTTTGAAGACAGCTGAGAGGTTGTTCACCCTGGAGAAGACAAGGCTCCAGGGAAACCTTAGAGCCCCTTCCAGTACCTAAAGGGGCCTACAAGAAAGCTGGAGAGGGACAATTTACAGGGGCATGAAAGGACAGGACATGGGGGAGTGGCTTCAGCCTGATAGAGAGTAGATTTAGGTTAGACATGAGGAAGAAGTGTTTCACTGTGAGGGTGATGAGGCACTGGAACAGCTTTCCCGGAGAAGCTGCGGACACCCCATTCCTGAAAGTGTTCAAGGCCAGGTTGGATGGGGCTCTGAGCTGCCTGGTCTAGTGGACCCCCCCAGGTAAGGTTGGACCGAGATGATCTTTAAGGTCCCTTCCAATCCAAACCATTCTATGATTCTATGAATTCAGCACTTCTGTGAGCAGCACACAAGAACCATAAAGAATCACAAAGTTGCTGTTACTGTTATCTTTCCATGCTGGTGCTAGCACTTAGACCAAATATTGTTATCCTGGGAAAAAAATATGAGGAGGCTCATTTGAAATTGGTATCAAACCTGAAGGTTTAATTCAGACACAATTTGCACAGTTTAAATGTTTGATTTCCATGGAGCTGCAATTACACTGCAGCAGGTCTGGATCTGGATCCACATTCCCTGCCAGGAGCTGTTGTACTGCTGATGGTTGTCTGTGTCAGTGTGTGTCACTTGCCTCTCCTGCTTTGTCAGCTTTTAGTGTCACTAAATTTCCAAATTGCCTCAATGCAGAAATGTAGCCATGATTCTGGGATGTACTAACTCCTTCATTTTTCTTAACTATATTCACAGTGTAACACACTGCTATCATCCCTTTGGGCTGCTGAGACAATGACTGAATTTAGACCTTCAACAACAGCAGCTTCAGTACCCTTATTAAAAATGAGATTGTCATTGCTACAGTCTACGTTCATCACACATTGATGTCTTTGATCACATCCTCTCTATCCCAGCCAAACCTATGTTACTGTTTTCTTTGAGGACTGATGTGCAAATTGAATCCCCGTTTCTGATGTAAAAGCTTACTTGAGTTTCAGTCCCCTTTTTTCCCCCAAGTTTGAAGTCTTTTCCAGTCCACAGGTGAGCAGTGCTAACCTACACATCTCATTCATTGTTTGCCATGTTTAATCAATATCCAGAGGTATAAAATCCAGCAAGTACAAGCTGTACAGAAAGCATTAAACCAATTAAATTAAATGTAGTCATCTCTTCCTGAAGAAAAGAAGTCAGATGTTTTGATAAACTACTCAGCAGCAAGAAACATAATATGTTAGTTGGTGTCTTTTCCATATGTACTTCTTCTCTGATTACGCCAGAAACAGCTGTGTTTAGAAACCTTTAACTTTAGGAAATGTAAAATTCTTAATTTACCTAATATAGGAAATCATTTTCTGTCAACAAATGCTGTGAAAGCAGTATCTTTTCGAGGTATATTCTGAAGGAATCAAGGAACTTATGCCATGCAGATTTTTCAGATATTTGAACACACTCCAGTTTTTATTGGCTATTAGTATGTATCTGCTACTTATAAGGGACTTTTTCTGTAGGCTATTCAGCACATATGGAAAAGAGTTTTTAAACGTGTAAATAATAACTTGCATTTTTTCCTTCAAGATCTAATTTTTATTATACACAAACAGAAAATATTCCCTAAAAAACCCTCCACGAGATTTTGTATTTGTATTGTACTGTATAAAATATTGTATATTATATTATATCCTGTGTATAACTGAAAAAAACTCAGCAGTAGCAAATTATATTCTGTTAAAATCTGGACTATTGCCTTCATATGAATATGTCTTTTCAACTAAATGATCTCTAGTAAAAATATAAACCACCTGTCTTGTAAGAGTAGCACATTGAGGAGTGATGTCTCTTCACAAGTCACCACATCATCATCCACACATCATCTCCTGCTGAGTATAGTAGTTTATCTTCGAGAGATAAATCCAGCATAATTGCAGGAAGAGAGATTTATGTTTGACATTGGAGAAAACTTCCTAGCCCTAAGATTACCACACCTTCCTAAGTGCAGAGCATCAATAAGGCAGGTTGTCTTGTGAGATTGTGGAGTCATGGAGGATTTCTGAGAAGGTGCTAGAGGAAAATATCTATCAGAAATAGTTTAATTCTGTTCTGGAGTAGGGAGATATATTCCTGTAATTACAGTCATGATTGTCTCCTTGTGGCCAGAACAGCATGATTCAACATTGGCTCAAAGACTGAAAAAATTACAGCATTTGACATCCATGAGAAAATTAGCTTTTGCTCTTTTAGCCAGAAAGGAAAATGTCAGCTGTGAGAATGTCCAATTTGTCTTCAAGGCAACACTTTCAGCTAAGAAAAGTAATGGGTTTTCTAGATTTCTCCACCTTGCCTAAAGATCCTTTCATGGAGGAGGAGAAGAAATCTCCACACAGGTCTGGCTTCAAAGTACAGCGGCTTCAGCTGGCAGCCAAGGACTGCCGGAGAGCTGATCTGGTGGCCCTGCATACAGGTCTGTACATGGAAAGTCATACTTTTGAGTGAAAACAGCCTGTTGAAGGGAAAACTTTCCACTGACAGGAGCTTTCTTCTCATCTCTGCTGCATTCTGCCATGGTAAATCAGGTCCTGTGTCAGCATAAGGGTTTGTACACACAAGGGGAGAAATTGTTTCCCAAAATAACCTTAACTTGTGCTTACCTAGTGTTTTGTATTGCTGTGTGTGCTTCTCACTTAGTATTTGTAAGTCATTAGCCCTCTGTACTATGTTAATCTCTCCGCTTGGGACAGTATTGCAGGTGTTAAGGATTTTTTAAAAAATCCTTTAAAAATTAACAATTTTTAATTTACTGACTTAATTTTTGTATAAACTTACAGCCTTAATTATAATTTCCACATCTGCCTTTATACTCTTTTCATCGAATACTGCCTCATCTTCTGAACATACATCTTAATGCAAGGTGTGATATTCATACACACTGATTTGTCAAGCATGACATTCGCCTCAAAAAAACTTTTATAAAGTGTTTGCTATTAACAACTGACTTGAAATATTTCAACTAAACCGGTGAACAATTTAAAGCATTTTTGAAAAGCTTTGGAAGTTAGAATCACCTGGGTAGAAAGGCTTAGAAAATTTCTTTCAACTATAACTTTTAGGTTGCCATAGCAATGTTATAATAATGTCTTATTATTAGAAAACTACCTAAATATGCATTAAAAACTCTGTACAAATTTGTGCAATATTTTTTAATGTCAGTGCTGGAAACAAGCTAAAGAATGTGAAGACATTAGCCCTATTGTTTTGGGTTGCTTCAAGCCAGGATGGAGCGTCCTGATTTTATCTGTTTCGCTTTATTTGAAGGAAATGGTTATCTAAATTTTGTAGATAATGGAAAGCCCTGGTTCTGGCTTCAGTTCTTATTTGCATGCATGAAATGCATACACACACCCAGCTCTTCTGCTGAGCACAGTGTCTCCTGAACAGTTTTGTTGCTTTAACTGGTGCCTGGCTGTCATGTCCTTGTTAGAATGTCAGCTGCAGGATGATCCTCTATGCTGTGTGCTCCTTTTTTCTTCTTTTTGGTTCTTATCCCTCCCGTGTGCCAGTGGCTGTACAACCCCCTGGAACTGAGCAGAAACAATCACTGAACACAACAGAGTTCTGCTGACTTTGGGTGAAGGATCTGTTGGGGACTGGGGGTTGTAATTGCAGCATTTCCTATTCCTGTTACTGAACATAATAATGAGTAACAGCAGCTGTCACACTGCATGAGCAGTTAATACATTTTTCATGCTCTTTACAAAAACCTTTCAAATGTCTACCACTGCTTTGAGGTCATTTCCTTCAGGAAGGAAGGAAGGCCACTGTTACCGAAAAACAGTCTGTCCCAAGCCCTTAGAAAGAGTTAATTCCATCATCCACAAGGCTTTTATTCATAGCAACGATTGCAATCTTGATTGTTATTGATGTGGACATTAGATTATAATATTTTGTAAGCCAAGCTTATTTTTCAAGATTTTCATTGCTTCCACTGTTTCATACTTAGTGAAAGGTGTAAGAGAGTATAGCAAACAAGAAAAAGTAGGGAAAAATGACAAGAACTGTTGATGTCACGACTCACTGATTTACCCAAATTCATAAAGCTCTTTGGTATAGGGAAATAAATTTTTCTCTTTCTGTACTGAAAACAGGACATCAGATTATAGTGTTGATGATAGTCATTGAATCTACTTATTATTTTAAAAGTTAATAAGTACTGAATAAAATAAATGTCTTTAATTTTGCCTTGCAAGGTTTTACACATTGACCAGCAGATATTTAAATCTCTTCTGTAGGATAGGACACCTTTTCAGGAATGTCCTTCCGACTCATCAGACTTCTTAAAAATTGCCAGACTTTTAATTTTTTAGTAGAATCACTCCGCTACTTTTCTCAAGCCTTTTTTTAAGAAATTGTCATTTAGCTTTACTTTTTCTCCTTCTGGCCAGAACATTTTCACATGGCTTCTGAAGGTGATAATCACACATTGCAAAAAAAACCCCAAACCAGTGCTGGTATGTAGAATAACTGATTTAATTTTCATGGCTTCCTAGTAAAAATTCAAAATAATCATTATAGGTGGTGATTAAGGTTGATGATGATTAAGATCATTAAGGTGATTTATCTTTGTAACCAAGGACTGGCAGGGGTATGAAGGAAGGATTTCTGGTGGTTTTTGACACTTACTCTTTAGATTTAATTTAAGGGATTTCTATAAATTAAGCATTCCTGGATTATTAGTGGGGTCTGATTCAGATAAAGTTTTTTGTTCTCAGGGAATTGCTTTTATGTTTTCTTAGATCATACATTGAATATTTTTTCTGCAACCTCTTTCTTCAGTCTCAGCAGTTCCTCTCCAGTAGATTGTCCTTTTTCATAAATGATGGCGGTTTGAACTTCATTTGCAGAAAGTGCACCATTTAGGCTATGGAGCCCAAATTATTTAAGCTTGCATTGAATTTAATTTTCTCTCTAGTTGCCTGAGTTTTTCAGAGTTGTATTCTGCTGCCTTGGGTTTATGAAGCTTTTTTTATTATATTGCTTTCTCCATGAAATTAAGTAATATTTCAGACGTTTCTTTTTTTTAAATCCAAAGGCTACTAATTGTATTCAATGCTAATTTTGCCTTACTTTTGGGAAATTTTAATAAGCCTACCTGACTTTTTTTTTGGTGAAATTCTTAGGGTTATAGCTAAAAGCCAGGCCTTTATTATTTATTTAGGCAACAAACATTATAGTGTATTTACTTCCACCTTTTTGTCTAGTCTTTGTGTATGCAGTTTCTGAATACTTCCTAAAATTTAAGAAGATACAAATATTCATCTGGATGTACATATGAAAAGTGTATTTTTCTTTATTATTTCATCTCTGTTTTATATGAACATTCTCAAGGGAGAGTAATCTGCTGCATCTGCTTCTCCCCCTGCTATTAAAAGCTGATTATATGGACAGCCTAGGACAAGTAGGATGTAAAGGTATTTTTCTACCAAGCTGTGAAACCTAGATTTGTGATTTGTGTTTCCAGGCCAAATTTCCTAAAGAAAACAGCATCATGTAGCCACTTTCAAAAGCCAGCTTTCAGATGGACTACAGCTGTCTTTTTAGGTAGTTTGCCCTGTGACTCTTTAACAATTGATTCAGGAATCTTTCTGTAACTGGGAGACAAAACTTCAGGGAGCTATCTGGAAGGAAATGGAGTTTTGTAATGACCAATAAAACACCCTTATGTACTATAAAATGATTGCATTTATTGTTTCAAAAATATTAAGAAACTATTATATTATTAGAATTACTGTAGCAATACAAGTATTAATTTTTAGGTATCATAGAAGCTATTACTTATCCTAGTAATTTTCTGCATTAAATAAAACCTGTTGATAGCAGTTTTGTACAAACAAAATGCTTTTGAAACAAAAAGGACTATGCATCTAGAAAACTGCTGATTAGAATGATACTCCTTTGTGTAGGATAATGTTACCACCATGACCCGTGTGCCAATTGTAGCATTTTCAAGACTTTTTTGTAATCATACTTTACAAAAAGTTCTGTCAGTGGCATTTCTGACTTCCAGATCTTTAAACCTTGACTCCTGCAATTGTTTCGTGGTGCATATATATCCTTGTACCCGGGTGAGGCTGTGCTGCGCTTTGGCTGGAGAGCCCGGGAGTCCGGCTGTGCCACAGAAAGCGACCCTCTGGCTCTGTGGCACACTCTCTCCACCCGAAGGAGCAGTCTCCTAGCCGCAGATGTAGAAAAGTGCGCGTGAAGGCAAAGAAGAAGAGAGCGATTCCTCATATGAATTCCAAGGAGAGTTCAATAATGTGAAAAGGCCAGGGATGAAGAAAGAAGTACAAATGACAATCCCGGGCTTTTTACCCTCGGGGAAAGGGGGGGGGGGGGGGGGGGAAGGGGTTACAGCCAATGAAGAAGGGCGAAGGGGGACGATTGCTGAGGGAAACAACCAATGTGGATACTTGAGGGATGGACAACAGGGAACAACCAATGAAGGATCGCAGAACATAGAACTTTCCAGGCTTAATACATATTCAACTAAGAGGATACATATTCATAAACTTATGCATCAAACAGGGAGGAGAAAACAGTAACCCAGCAACTTGAAATATGCAAACAGGCGGAACACAGGATTTGGGGCTCTCGCTATAACCCAGGGGGAGTGCTGTTAGACTGAGTTGTCAGACCACGAAGCATCTGATGTCTGGCCTCCTGAGGCCATGGTGGCCAAAGCCACATGCACTGCAACACCCAGGCATGCTCTGTTTAAATGAATGTTGATCAAACAATATCCGTATTCTGTGGGGGTGATTTTTTTTCTTAAATGAAAAAGGCAAACCTAGAAACTCCCTACCCTTTGAAGCAAGTGCATCTCACCCAAGGGAAAGAACATACTTGCTGCCTCTTATGCTCAGTTACTCTGTGGGTGCCAGAAGGCAAAAAGGAGGGAAGAGAAGGTGAGAAATGATCCCTTAAAATTACAATTTAAATATTAATTTTATTAAAAACTTACAGTAGTTTTTTCTGACAATAACTACACAGGGCCTGGTGCTTAAAAGGGGCATGGTGAGGCAATGAGGTGTGAGGAACTGTGTTTGTAGTTCTCCTTTTTGTTGTCCTCCTCTGTACCTCCCACTGAACATCCTTAAGAGAAGAATGAAAGCCTTTTAGTCAGCTGTCTTCCTCCATCTGAAAGGAACTTGCTGTTGTGGACATATGCCTACATTCATGCCTAAAATGGATTGCCACAATGCATCATGACCTAGCAATGGAGCATTGAGAAAAATTCAACCCTGATGCACAATTTTTATGCAGAAGTATCTGTTTGAAACCATTGCCTATGTTCACCATATCTCAGCATCAGCTGGCAATATTCATATCAAAATCTAGAGGATAATAAAGTGAAAAATAATCAATAGTAATTTATCATTTAATTTATTACTACTTCCTCAAATTCTAGAAGAGTGCTTGATATAATCAGCTGAAGATACATTAATAGTTAGAGGCTTCAGTTGAAGCTCTAGCTCCTTTCAGGGCTTGATTATACATCTGTAAAATATTCTTTCCAGCTACATTAATTGGTAATTTGGCAGAAAAAAAATACAGCAAATTAACTTCTAATAATCATCTTTTACTAAATGTTTTCCTATCTTCTTGAGTATAGAAGATGGAATATTTAGATGCAGTTTCCCTAGTGCACAGTAGGCACTTCCGAGACTGTGCCATTGGGACCCCTATCTGGAGCCCAGCCTTGGGACCCAATGCTGTGTCCCAGGGTGGCAGCTCCGTTAGGAGCCTCTCAAACACCCCCTGACTTGGCTGGCCCTGAGTCCAGCCCTACACTTGCATGTTTGGGTTCTTCTGGACTCATCCCTGTACATCTGGGAGAACTGGCTGCTGAGTCAGGTGATGAGGCCACAGGATGAAGCACACCTTTAGGCACTGGCTGCAGGCATCTTGTGGTCAGCAGATGGAGGTGGATAGGTCTGAGTTTGAGACCAGCGTGGTTTGTGGGTCCAAGCGTTGGATTGACTTCTGTTGGACATTTATGTAGAAAGACAGCTCTGAATGATTAACCTGAAGAAAATGGTTAGCAATTATAAAGTTAATTACTGTTATCCTTGTGTGGCAGGTGACCAGAGCAAGTCAATTTGCTATGGGATTAGACTGGACTTTCAAAAAGAAGTTTAGAACTATAGTTGGCTGTTTAAGATGTGGGAAGCAAATACTATTTTTTCCTTCACCTCTCTTCTTATTTTATCACATATGAAAAAAAAGTCCTCAAAATGGCCTGGCAATGGGTAAAGGAAGACCTGGAAGCAGGCTCCCTCCAATAATTGGAAGGAAGAAAAGACAACTAATAAGCATGCTACCAGGATTTGGCAATATTCTCTGCCTTCTGAAATGTATGCTAGTACTGCTGGTTAAGACTATCCATCAGCTCCACAGACATTAAAAATGTGAATGACTATTTCTGGAAAAAACATTTGCACTATTTGTATTGGTTCTAGTCATAAAAACTTATGGCAGCAAAACCACTCCAATTCATACTGAAGCGATTCACACTGAAGAAATGTTTCTGTGGAAAAGATGAACAGAATAGCCAGAAAGAAATTTCTAAGAGCTACAAAGACTGTAACAAAAGCAGACATTGTGGCAGTAGAAAACAAATTGCCAGCTATTGTAAATCCTATTATTTTCTCAGTGTGCCTAAATAGCATAGTACCAGGACTCCCACTGACATTACTCGCATGGAAATAGAATATTATTGTGAATGCATTTTCAAAATATTATAGAAGCCAATAGGGTCCACATAACTGTCTATGGAATATGCAATATAAGCTATCGAGCTCTCCCTCTCCTTTGGAGTCAGGAATATGTGTTTCCTACACAGAGTAAGCCTGATTTTTGGCAAGGCCTCTGTTTTACCACAATAAATATAAGTAAATACAACTAGTGCATTCACAGTTTTAAAAGATGTTTTTACCACCTGATTTCCATTTGACTCATGCAGTCTGCTACAGTGTTGGCATGTTTCAGTTTCATCACAAGACTTTTCTCTGCATGAGGCATGTTGTGACGCCAGGTCATGGCTGAACATGGTGTCCATCTCTTCGTGCTCACCCATGAACTGTTAGATATCTTTCAGATCAGTTGTCTTGGATGCAAAACAGGTGACATGGAGTGCTGCAATCATGTTGAGAAAAGTTAAAAAAAAAAAAAATCTGTCAAAAAGAAGTGTTTTGCCCACACCTGTTGTTGTGGTTTGACTTTGGTTAAGTGCTAGGCACTTATGGCAGCTGCTTACTCATTTTCTCCCTTGCTAAGCTGGGCAGAGGAGGGAAGGAGAGGGGGGACAAAAAAACTTCAGGGAATTAACGTAAAGGTCTATGAGTTGAGATAGGGAACCGGGAGAAAACGCTTCAAGGACAAACTAGGCTCAACTTATGTTGCAAAGTGAAATTTATTACTACTAGAGTTAGAAGGAGGATATGAGAAATAAACTAAACTTTTAAAAGAAAAAGAGAGTGAAAAGAAAAAACTTTTCTTTTCACTCTTCACCTCTCTCTCTCTCTTACCAACAGTGCAAGGGGGGCCGGCTGTGGGGTTTTCAGATTAGTCTATTTTTAAGATTTTCTTCTCTTGCTTAGGGAGAGGAGTTTTTTTCTTCTGCATTTGCTGTGGGGTCTCTCTCACAAGAGACAGTTCTCTGTGAACTGTTATGGCATGGGATTACTTGTCCACAGGATGCAGTTCTTCAAGGACAAAACTGTTCCAGCATGGGAGCAGGGGGCCCCCTCTCTCTTTAACTGGGTCTTTCACTTGGACTGCAGTTTCTTTTGACATCTACTTGCTCTAGCGTGGTCACTTCTTTCACAAACTGCGGGACTTTTATCTCAGTCTCTGTCTCTCACTGGGCTGCACCTGCTATGGCTTCTCGTGGCATTTACGGCTCTTGCGGCTTCTTCTGGCATCTATGGCTGCTGCGGCTTCCGACATCTCCCCGCTCTAATGTTGGCACCTCACCCACGGACTGTGGACCCCATGGACTGCAGGGGGGACACCCCGCCTCACCATGGGCTCACCACGGCCTGCAGAGGAATTTCAGCGCCAAAGCCTAGAGCACTTCCTCCCTCTCTTTCTCTACTGACCTTGGTGTCTCCATGTTGTTTTCCTTCACATGTTCTCACATCCTCTTCTTTCTCTAACTAAAGGCAGCTGCGTGTGCATTTTGTTTTGATTTTTCCTTAAATATGTCATCACAGAGGCATAACTAACCTTTCCAATTGGCCCAAACATGGCCAGTGGCATGTCCATCATCTTCAGAGCCATCCGAGATTGGGTCTGCTGGAAATGGTGAAGAATTCCAGACACTTCTCACAGGAGTCATCTTTATGGCTCCCTCTCTACTACTAAAACCACAACACCTGTCCTATCTATCAAAATTCTTTCCTCCCTCCATGTTAAGTTATTGGTTTATACACAGCTTTCAAAAGAAGTGAGTGGGGTTTTAAAATCCCATTTCTCTTTTCTGCTGTATAGTTACTTTGTAAAAAGCTCAGTCACACTTCAAAAGACAAACAGTTCATTTTGCTGGTGACATGTTGAGGAAAAGATGTTCACACACAAGCGTGTGTGCTTGCACACACACATTCTACACTCTCCAGAATAAGCTTGCATCAGAATATTTGGAAAAATATCTAAGAGATTTACAGGTTTTAATGATCAAAACAGTTTGAAGATTTAGATTCTAAAGCAATCAGAAAAATAACTGTTTTTACAATAAAAGCTGAAAAATTAAGTCACTGGCGAGTGACTTAATTGGGGAAGACTTGGGTTCATCAATACAATTATAAATTCAGTTCTTACAGCTCAATTGTTTTTACTGTCATATGACACTAATTTAGATGTCCTCATTTCCCTTGAGAATTTCACAGTGTATCAAGATACAAGGAAGAATAGTTTGCTTCAGATATGTAACTTCTAAAAAGTAAACCCAGCAAAGTGCTATATAAGGAAAAATATACATTATTTTAAATTCTGATTATGCATACATTCCTATACCAGTTTCTGACATGATCCTAGAGATTTAGACTTTTTTCAGGTTTTTTTTAGCTTACCCTATAAAATCCATGGGAAGGAACATCTTAAAATCATCATTTTGAATAGATAGATAACTTGCTTGAGAGATATGCCTTTTAATTCGATGAATTTAGTATTTAGTATTTCTCCTTCACTTCCATCATAGGAGCTTTTCTGTCATTGTAAAACAATTTAAAGAAATAAGTTTCCTGTGGCCATGTGCATAAAGCTTTGGATTTTCAGTTCTTGCTTTTCAATTTTAACATGAGTAATTTACTTAAAGTTTAAAGGATTCCATGTGTGTTTGCAAGAGGGAGCTGGGGTTGCATGAAAATAGCATGTATAGAAAGACTTGGGGAGATTGGCAGCACTGGGTTTGAAATAGTAAAATTTTCCAGAATAAACTCAATTTATAAAACTTTCATTATGAGTGTCAAGCCCATTAAAAACTTATAACAAAAATATGCCTAAAATATTTTATTTGAAACAATATTTCCAATTTCATGCAGAATCGGGAAGATTTGACAAAAAATCTTGCTACCATTATAGGCAGAGTTTTGGTAAAATTCTGTAATATTGTCAAGGTCTTATTGTCTGTGTGTGCATCTGTGTCTGTGTACTAAGCATGTATTTTGCTACAGTGCCACCTTTGTTTTGGTAAAATTTGATGTCCTGTTTACAATGAAAATTTGTAGAATACACATGTTGTGAATACCTTGTGGGAGAGATAAGTTGTGCCTTCATGGGAAACAGTGCAAATTTCTCTTTGTGCAGCTTGGATTTCTCAGCATGCATGTCTAATGTGGACCATTGGATACCGTCCCCACAGCACACCTGAGGGAAGTACAAATACTCACATGAGTAGCAGCATGCATGCCAATTAAAATAATAATAATAATAATAATAATAATAATAATAATAATAACCGAATTCTCAATAGACAGAGAACAGATTATCAATATGTGAGGTGGAATAGATTTCAATTTGCCTGATAACAATTCCTCAGCTCATTCAAGAAAGAACGCAGATTTAGCAGCCTAAGGTTGCATACAAAATCAATTGCAGACCACACATGATTAAACCTTTACAGCAAATCTTGCACTTCTTGATATCACTAGAACATCATGAGCCATACTATGTACATTCCACACCATGTTACACATTTTTACAAAACATGCATTTTATTGCACCTTCCAAGATTTCATGCAGAGGGAGCATTAAATCTCATAATGCAGACGTCAGGAGATCAGTGTGGATCTCACTAAGCAAGACTCACTGCATACTGCAATATAGTTTGGACACTACACCTGAGTGAAACCTTCAGTGTATATATGGATTCAAAACAAAGAATGGAAACTCTGTCATACTAGCATTTTTAAGAATTTCAAGCAAGTACCAGCAGTTTTCTCATATACCAGCTGCAAAAGCTAATAGATTTTACATTTTAGCACATCCCATACCTGCAAGTGAAGGCACACTTCTGCCCACCTACAGTTACTGGCTTTTTATTTAAAACAAACAGTGAGAAAAAAGAATCTCACAAATATAGAGTCATTATGAGAAATGTAAACAGTTCAAATGAGAGACAAGTAGTGTTTGAATTAGGAAGTGGAAAGCCACTCTCCTGCACTTAAACACAGTGGTTAGACAGCTAATGTATCAAGCAAATTCCAGCAGCTTGGAAATGCGGGCACAAAAACAATGCAAATTGAACAACTGTGATGAATAATTGAAATCATACCCTCACTGCCAGCTTTCCTGCACAATTTTGCAGCTTGACACAGATTCAAATTTTCTAGCATTTGTACAACATGAGTTTCACAGAACACAACTAAAATTATCTCACATGGAGAAACTCCTTCACAATGGGGCTGACTGTACATGTGTAAATGCCCCCCAGCAGTGGGCTTTAAACTTTGACTGTAGTACTCTACTGAAGTAATCTAGTAAATGGCATTAAGAAGTACCTGCTAGAGACAGATTTCACCTGCTCACTTCCAGTTGTTTCACATGCATCCGGTGAATTTGTCTGCTCTACCTGCAGCTTGGACAGTCTTGACAGAATACAGATTTTGTCAAGGACATTATATGTCGTACAATCATATTCACAATTTTTGTTCCACAAATATCTTCATGTCTTGATGCTAATTTGCCATCAAAACAAACTCAAAAAATAATGGATGGGGAAAAAAAGAGATAAGAGCATGTATTTATTACTGATATCTGCTTTAAGTTTGGAGGGACAAACCTGTCTTGTCAGTATATAATCTTGCCCCCTGACTTGGTAGCTGTTCATTCTTTCTCAGTCCTAGTAATTCTGAGCGACCAATGACACAGCCTACAGTACATTTCCTCCTGTCAGCCAGCCAAAGGATTAGAGCTGGAGCTGCTATTCACTACCCAACCTTAGCATCAAAACAAGTTGGTTTTTTTCTCAAACTACGATTTGAATTTGCTAATGACAAAGGCAACTCCCAGTGGGTGTGACAATCATGAGATAATCAGCTTTAGAGGATTAGAGGACCCCAGGGGTGTGATTAGCTCAGGTTGGCCAAGCCCTCTGTCATGAATTAATTCAGAAATTAATATTTGCATTCTAACACTGCATCTTAGGGAAACTGATTTCCAGCCTATGATTTTTTTTTTCATTATGAAAAGCAATTCTCATTGCACAAGACAATTGGCAGCTGTGGTTAATGAAATGTGAGATGATTAAGCAATAAGGATCTGAATTTTGTGCGATTTACTTCTGTCAATGATCTTTCAACACAAAGAACTTGTTCATTGTTATTTTTAGTCCATCTTTTTCCTACACTTTCGCTAAATGCTCAATGGAATATTTTCAATTCATTTGATTCCATGGTTGACAATCAGATAACTTTTCCTTCCATAATTAGCAATTATCAGCTGTACAGAAATACTGAATGCTGTTGGGTTTGCATAATAAACAAAAAGCAGAAGTGATGATAGCAAGTTTGCTGAACTGAAAATATACCTTTTGTGCACTTGTCAGCTATCTGGGAATTTGAAATGCTGTTGCATACTTATGGAGGCACTGGTGAAATGGCCTGTATGTCTGACAGTCACATTAAATCCAATCAGGCAAAATTGTCGCCTGACACAGATTTAGCCAATGCATTTGATAAAATAGGCCAGAGAAACATAATCTGACAATGCAGCAGTAATTTAAATCTGTTTTATCAAATAAAGGAAAACAATTATGTGCAAAAAGAAACAGATAGAGATTTGTATGGCTACTTTTTTGCTCCAAGAGAGATCATTATGTGTGGAGCATAATAGACGAATAGCAACTGTGTGGGCTGCTGAGTATGGCTTCCATGTGCACTCTCTCTCCTTTGTATCCATTTGCCTGCTGATTCCGCAATCTGTTCTTCAGTGTTGGCAATTTCTTGGATACATATTTTTTGTAACCTACTTCTTCTGATCATGTATCTAAATTTCCATGTCTATAAAATGAAGATGATAGTGCTAGTGAACTCTCCAATGCTTTGAAATTACTTACAAAAAGCATTAAATACCATCAGTAAAGACAATTAGTTTTGCAGTTTTCTTGCCTGAACGTACTTTTTCTCCTTATCTTTGGATTAAATAAAAATAATTCTATTTCACTATGGCTTACATTCCAATCAGAAATTGATTTTTTAACTGAACAAAGACATCTAATAGTAGTCACTTCTGACTTCCTGCTTTACCAGTCCATTCTTCTGTCATATACACCAAATATTACACAACCTGTTTATAAAATGTTGACCTTGAATTGTGTTAGATTTTTCTGTTACATTCCCTGGGAGAAAGTGATGATTATTTTTTTGTTTAATTGTCCATGTTGTCCACCTAAATACTTCAAAGCACTCAGCGAAAGCTGAACTTCTATTTCTTTACCAGTAGTAGCAATAGTCATAGCTGCAGCCCTGGTGACAGAAAAACAGTGAAATTGTGTAAAAACCAATACTTAAGCTTATTAGCGTGAGTATTAAATTGCCCTTTGCTACATGGACCTGGAGAAAGGAAAGGTGTAGAGACTGTAGTTGATGGGCTTTCATGGACTTTCCTGAATTGTAGCACATGTTAATCCAAAACCTGAAGGTTAGCTACTACTTTGTTCTTAGTATTTGCATCTGTCTTGTTCCCTCAGGACACTTCTGTGCTTAATATCCTTTATTAACATTTTAATGGAAATTTTAAGGGAGTTTCTATGGTTCTGTATCCTTGTTGAGATTCTCATCCCGTAAGTCCCTTTTGCAACCTGTTTGTCTCTCTTCTCCCATTAATCTCTTCTTGAGCACACTCCCACCCACTGAAAAATTTATCCATGGGTTGTATGGTTGAAAAGTGTGTCTTAAAAGCTGGAAGTCTAAATGGAGTGGTACAAATCTTAATGTTATATACTGCCATAAAGCATTAAATACAACATCAGCAGACTCCTTGTGAGCACTGGAGTCATTAACAGCCTGACTGTGGAAAAGTTTTAGACATAATTCCAGTTTGATTTTAGTGGGTGCACTGGTGCGTCCACAATTCTGCCCCCTGAAGACAGATGAAGAAACAGCTTTTAACTGTGAATGGTCTTACCTTATGCAGTGGAAAGCAGTCAGTAGTGAAGGCAGCTTCACTGATAACTTTGTAGATGGTGATGCCTTAAAATTTAGCTTTTCTATTTTCAGATCCTTGCTGCTTTAGTATGTAACTCTAAAACTCCTTATAGCCTGTGAGCTCCTGTTCTCACGTTCTAGTTAGACATCTCCAAGGCATCAATGGTACCATTCATACCATTCATTGATCCCATTCATTGGTACCACAGCACACTGCCAAAAATTGTATGCTATATTCTGCCTCATAACTACTAAGTCCATGCCCATTGTACAAGGACAGAACCATGAAGAAAATGTCCTCACTTAGCAATAATACAAAGGCCTAAATAATCCACACATTAGTTAAGTTGTCTGTAAATTGCGTTTGTTTGTCTGTACCCTATAAAATTTGTAGAAAGGTCTTTCAAAGACATCTTTTTATCTGTTAAAATTTGCTAACTGAATTTTGTGCAATATTTTAGCACTGTTGTTCTACTCTTCCTTCACACAAAATAGTAATTGGGTAAGCATCATGGACACTTACAATCCAACATTTGACACAGCTCAAATGCAGATTAACTTGCATGTGTTTTCTTGCATTTCTGTCTCCTGGTAAAGGAACAGCCAAAGTCAGCGTTTCACTGAAGATTCCTAGAAGATTTTTCTTAACAAAAATGTAAGTACTAGATAGCCTGCTATTCTGTGTGTAAATACAAACCTGCAATTAATACATGATAAATTTCAAACCTAGGACACAGGGTCAGTTTCCAGAAAGCACCCAAAGTATGTGAAATTATATGTCACATTTGTAATGCAAATGTTCCCACAACGCAGTCCTCTAGGGAAAAATCCATACTTGTTTTCACTCCGTAAAATGTGAGCATGTCCAAGCTGATGTTTAGTATAAAATACCTCTGCAGTGTGCAGTGCAGCAGTTAATTCTGAATCATTTTAGAAAGTAGTTGCAAGAGCTACCTTCCAGATATGTGTTCTTAGTAGCAAAAGTAGCAAAAATCCCAATAGCAAAAGTAATTCTTTCTCTTCAGTAATAAGTAATAGCTAACCAGTATTCGCCTCCCCCCCACCCCCAAAATAGAAGTTTTGGGTTAAGAACCCAAAACTAATGACTTCGCTTAGTATTTATGAAACAATTTGTTCTACAAAAAGCTGTCCTTTCTGAAAAGGACATGCAAATTGTTGCTTCAGTGATAAATCAAAAAAAACCTTTCATGAAAGGCACATTGTGGGGCACACACGTCTTGAAACATCTTACAAGAAAACTTAAATATATGCATTGTACAGTAACTTCTAAAGACCTCCTGTACTTTCCCAATGTAAGTCTTCTTTTAAAAAATAGAAGTCTTTGAAGATGTACGATATAAGATGAGACATTGCTATCAGCCAACACCCACTTGAGAAAAACAGGCCGATTCACCAACTGACAGCAAGGTTAAAAATGAGATTTGATCAAAAATTTTCTCCAGAATTAATTAACTGAAGGATAAAAGCTGATTTTTCAAGGCTAGACTTTCTCAAATTGTTCTACATTTATTTTCCGTGTTTAATATTTGATGACAGTTCTATGTCTGTCTGCTAGAAATGTCCAGATCCCTTTTGATTACTTTTAGAAGGAGCAGAGTGGCTGCTTAGCTGCAGCAAAGGAGCAGAGGCACAGAGCTCTTTGCCTTGTTTGGATTAGGAGATGGTCAGGTATGGATCTCATAGCTGCATTTTGGATCTTAAAGAGTGGAAACTTTCAATAATCTTTCCCTAGAAGAAATAATAATAATAAAAAAAAGTGATTTGTTTTCTTAATTGTCATTAAGTTGTTTCTTTTCCAAAATCATGCCGATTATGGCTTATTTTCCTGGTGTCTGTAAAGAAAATGAAGGTACAGATGCAAACTTTGCAACTTAGGTCAGTCTTTAATATGTATCTATTGAAGGAAAAATCCTTTGCAAGTGCATTTAATTAATTGGATTAAAAGTTTAAAGGTAAAAGTAAAGCACAAAAGACTGTGCTTTCAATTGATAGTAATTCATAGAAATATGTCTGAAAGGAGAAAAGATGCAGATTTCTTGACAGAAAGAAGAAGGTGAGGTGAGACAAATTATGCTAAGACTCTCCATTATAATTAAAACTTCTAACTGCCATTTCTAAGGCATAGCATTTCTAAAAAGCATACTTTTGAGCCAAAATACTGTTTAAAGACAGGTCATCTGGTTAGGACTCAAACTAGAAACTCCTTGATGAGTTTCTGATTTTGAGCTATGCCTCTACCAGTATTGGATGATGTAATAAATTAATAAAATAGCATCACAATTTAATGATTATTATCTTACTGATTTATACTATTTCCTTGAAAATAATCAGTGCTCTAAATTTTCTGAATTAAATTCAAACCTATTAATATTAATGAATTATACAAAAACTAATTTTAGATCTTGCAGTTATTCATAAGTTGAAATAGAAAGGTATCTTCAGAACAAAATTTGTATCACTCTAAATAAAATCCAGAGAACTGAATCTGCCATCTTGTTCAACAGGTCTGGGCACAACTTTGCATATCAGCTTTCTTTTGCATCAATTTATCAATCTTCTTCTTAGTGACACTCCTATTGTTGCAATGAAGCCTGACTGCACATGGCTAAAGTTTGTACTGGCCTTAATCCCACTGGTTAATAGAAGCAATGGAAAAGACCCTGATTAAAACCAATAAAGCATCTTAACAAATATACAGAAAAATCCCATATGAATTTGAGTATCGTTGAGTGATTTTAAACAACTCTGGCATCTCAAATTAATCTTCATTCTTATAAGTTTATTGCAAACACAGTTTTTATTTTAAATGGTAAACTACACTTCCTTTTCTTTTTTCCTTTCATTCATAAAATACTGTATTTCAGCTTCTATTTCCACAGGAAACATGGACTCTGTTAGCATAGAAGTCTAATGGCAGACCATGGGTAATAGTGTGCATGGTGTGGGGTAATCTGTGGTTAGCTGCCAAGGCTAGCTCTTGTTCTAGCAAAGTGGACCAAGAGGAACCCATAATATGCCCAGCAATATTACACTGACATCCTGTTCACTGGACAGAGGGATAGTCAAGTATGACATTGCTTTCTGACTGTTGAGTTAGTGGGCCAGGAGCTTCCTGGGAAAGACAAAATATGGCAATAGTCTTGTAAATCTGGAAAGGTTTACTGTCATCACTAGAGAAGGGTTATTATGTCCCATCCCATCCCATCATGTCTTCAGCCATGTCCCATGGCTTCACCAGCTATCCAGTTTTCCTACAGTAATTGCCCTAAAATAGGAGATCATCATGGAAACTCCGTGGTGTTTGTAGTAGAGAGGTAGGAAGCTGTTGTTACAGCTCTACAGTCCTTGCTGTGACCTGTGAACAGGTTTCTGGAGCTACTGAATATTTCAGTTTCTGTCATTTAGCACAGTTCTGTTTGATCAGCAGAGGATATTTGTCGCACTGGATGGACACAAAGAAAACACACATAGCTGAACCAGGCCGAGGAGCCAAAAAAGAGAGAGAGCTAAATGAGAGAGCTAAAAGAGAGAGGGCAGAACCTTCTGACCTTTATTTATATGTTCTTAGAAATCACTGTGGATTGGAGGTAGAAATTACCACCTCTCAATCACACTGGTCAAAGGAAAAATCTATCATGTCTCCCCCTAAGAGAATAGAATGAAAACAACAAGGACAGTTAGCAAAAACATAGCCATGTTTACAACAGCATGTGTGAGAAAGTACTACAGCAAAGAAAAACATTGAAAAACTGCAAAACTCAAGACAACAGATATTCATTATTGGAGATGAGTTTTCACTGGTACAGTGGTGTTTAGTCAAGTGTGAGATGTGTGATATTGGATCTCAGCTAAGAAAGTGAGGTATTAATTCAACTTGGAGCACCTTCAAGTTCAGTCCTGATGCTAACAAGTTGAAGCAGGACAAAATGGTACAAATATGAATGAATACAGAACAGAAATAAGGGGGAAATGTTCCAAATTCTCATAGTAGTGAAGCTCTGGAAGAAATTTCTACTAATAAAAGGATTGTTTTGAAATCAGAACTCTGTTTTAGTAGGGCACTGATTGACAATAGTGTTTCAGTGTTGGAACACTGGCCTTGATTGACTAAAAGGTTCCATCCTGTGTTTCTAAGGCTGCTAACATGCAGGTATGTATATATTTTCACTCACTGGAACTATAAATCTGGCAATAAATCAGTGGGAATGTTCACAGTTCCATTGTTAACATGATTAAATGCTGGAAGGATCAGGGCTTTGACTTTCCATAATTTAGCAAAAGGATATTATGAGTCTGAACTACTCAGTATTACAAAAATGCAAACAGTTTCTGAAGTCTGCTGTAGCACACACAGAGAAGGCTGTAGTCTCACAACAGGAATCAGAAATCTTGAGGAATGCCCTTAGAGTGTTTTGGACTTTTTCTGTTTGCTTCAGCCCCCAAAAATTTGAAAGAACTTTGAACTACAAAGTTGTGTGACGTTTAGTTTTTCTTGAAATCTGCAATTCACTTGCATGCTTTCCATGCGACTACTCTTATCAGGGAACAGAGTATATACTTAGTAATTGTCCTTAGTAAAAGTCAGATTTCACAACACTTATTGAAAAGTACACCTCCAACTATAATCACACATGACTTCATATTAATACAGGTTTTAAGTCTGAGTAGATTTTATAGTATAAAAAAGCACCTTCTTTGTCTCTATATGAGTCAAGTGAATAATTCACCATGAATAATTTATAAGATGAATTGAGGTTCCTCTTTCATGTACCACCTACATGAAATAATTTCATTTATTTTACTTTTTTTTTTCTTTAAATTCTGAGGTAATATGCACATCTGAAAGCAGAGCTTCCTTACCTAATGGTGCCCAGTCAAATAAGATCCATGTTTCTGTATCTTGAATGGATGAGCAGAATATAAATATGTTGTGGAAGCAAATGTTATAATTACAGATTTTAAATCTACTTTTGACAAACACTGCTTGGTATGAAACCTGCTCTCAGAAGTTATTACCAGGAGTAACGTGAATAGGATAAGATGCTTACATAAATCAAATACAGCAAAGTAATCAGAACCATCTCTGGATTCATGTGCCAGTATTTTTCTTGTGAATCCCCCTTTGGAACAGGAGCAGAGCAGGTGTGCTGCCTGTTCTGGAGGTGCTGAGGTGCCTCTGAGCTGAGGGCAGCGCGCGGGCAGAAAGCGGGCAGCTGGGGTGGGGCTGGGGCACATGGGCTCCCGAGAGCAGCACCACCCCACAGAGCAGGCACGGCCTGGGCTGTCCCAGTGTCCCTTGGCACATCGAAGGCTGGCTCGGTGTACAGCTCAAGGCACTCTCATTCTCTTTAATACACACCAACAGCCAGACCAAGCCCAAAAGAAAGAAGTAGGAGCTGCCTTCCTCCTCTGTCTGTACTCTGTACCATCTCAGAATGAATCAGGCCTGTGACACCTACTTTATAGAGAGTTTTAGACTCTTAGTCCGATTTAAATTGTAATGTGAAGGCTTGTTATAGTTTCTATAATTTGAGGCATTAAAAGCAGATGAAGCATCTTTAATCATAAAAGCTTCATTGCTCTAATTTATGATACCTGTGTTTTAAGCCCCACCATAAAGTGGATTGTGTTTGGGGGATGATAATTCACAGTAAGCAAATGTGATCCATCAGGAAGCCTGTTTACATTAAAGCATTTTGACAGCACCAGTAATTAAACCTGTTTCCCAGGTGCAGAGCAATATTTTAAATGCCCCTCTGGCTACAATACTATTCAGGTTTGTCTGTCTTTCTCTCTTATCATCCACTGCAATAACAACATAATGAGAAGATGGGAAGATATAAGGAGGGCTGGACTAGAAATTAATAATCCAAGTATATAATCAGAATGTTAAAATATCATTTTAGCTGATTTGTGTATTAGTTTGTATGACATTGAACAATTCTTTTGTGTATTTCCATGTGCTTGAGAAATAGTTAATAGGAAATCATGGCACCAGTGCTTGCTGCTGAGAAAAGTTATAGCCTACCATGATAATTTCTGACTTTGAAGTGGGAGTTGGCTCTAGAACACAACTACGCAGAGCTTTTTATGCAGACAGCATGTGATTTTTTTCTGCAAACCTTGCTTTGAATAACAGTGCGTGAAAACTGGCAAACCCTAAAAACCTGATGAACTCATGACAGCATAATTTGGACAAGCCTATACTTGTGCCATGAAGCCAAGAGTAAGATCTGTTTGGCTTACACACAACATGGTTGAGGTGATGCTCCCTGTCAGACTGACTCCATTCTAACACCCCTGCCCAAGCTAACTTGCTTTCTACCAGCCTCCATCTTAAAGCCCCAGACTGACAGGTAACCTCCACTTACTGGTATTTTTTCGGAGTAACCAGTCAGTTCTACTCTTCTTTTCATTGACCCACACAGCAGGCTACAGTTCTGCATCTCCAGCCACACATCTGAAGCCTTTGGAGGAAATCTTTGGAAGAAGAGTCCCAGGCGTAGGTGTGCTCTTGGTCCTTCAGCCAACATACAATTTTGTTATTCTGAAGACGAGGCCCTGGCACACATAGCTGTTTAATTCTTTCCTGGTTCTTGCAGGATTCTCAAGGTCACTATATCAAAAGTCGACAGCTTGGCCTGGGAAATCTGATTATATTGGGAGGATGTGGTAACTTCTGGCAGTGGGCTGAAAGCAGGAGTAGCAATCCATCATGAGAAGTTTTGAGAGGGAGCAGGACATTCACAGGAGGCCTGAAAAAGAAAGGTTTTAACACTACCTTATTGCATAGTGAAATACATTGCTCTTTCTAATACAATATTTTCTACAGCTGATGCACAGAGAATTTTCACCACTTGTAAATGCTTGAGAGCATATCTATCGTGTGCTTAACTGAAGTATTTATCACTTAAGAACACCTTTAAAAACATCAGAAAGCTATAATTTTTGAAATACTAAATGTCATCATTATTATTCCTACACAGTTTATATGCAAATACATGCTTTCCCCCAAGCCTGAATTCACAGAAAATTAAATGGAACAGCTTTTTTCCCCTTTCATGTATTTTCCCCCATATTGTGAAATAAGGCATTGCACAAAACTAGCATGTCACTTGTACAATCTATAGTCATTACAATACAATCTTAAATGCTGAATCAGAAACTCTAGGATCTTCATATTCAGGGCTAATTGAGTAATTTCTATGGCTGCTCACCAGCTCTGCACTGTGTCAGGAAGCTATGTAGAAATATTACTATCATGGGTCTATGCCTGGTGCAAATGAGACCCACATCAGAATCAAAGGGCTTTTTGAGTAGTTATTACTTTCTCTAAATCTATAAACATACACAAATATTTCTTAGAAGCACAAGCAACTGTTCACCATCCATTTTATTGATAATGGAAGTGATCTGATTTAGCACAATTATAACAATCATGGTTTTATACATATGGTACAGAAGCTATTTGTTTAAAAACCACAAAACAGCAGATCACCTGAGACATTGCTCTTAAAAGGGAAAATATGATAATTACTCATAAAGCTATTGTCAGAGGGCATAAGTGGGCTCTGTGTGTCGTAATGCCTCTACATGCTGCTCAGTGGAAGCACAGCACACTCATTTCTATCTAGGTTTCTAGGGTGAGGTTTCCTGGATCACCAGAGAGCTGGCAAAGGCTGTCTCCTAAGCAGCATAAAGAATAGCTGTTCGGAGTACTCATAAAAACCTGTGCTACAGGAAAGTTCATAGTTTGCAACAATGACTTGTGTTTGTCGTACAAAATGCCAGCTCTGGGCCACGCTGTGTGCTGGTGCTGTATCTGTTTAGTGTTTACACAGCAACAATCAAAGCACTCCTGTAACCACAGGACTGGGTCATGTCCTGTCTTGTTCATTGGGGAATTAACTGTACTTGTTTTAGAGTTAGCTGTTAAGGAGATTAGGAAGGTGAAGCATAACAGGGTGGCTGTGGTTGCATGGCAACTGGAAAGAACAGTAACATCTGGTATTCTTAATTTTCTTAGAACTTATAGATCTCTGTGCCATTGCATGAGTATTTTTATTTCTACAACCATGCCTCATTTTTCTTATTTGTTAGCCAATAGTAATGTCCGTGATGTTACTAGTTGACCCAAGGGCAAAGGTAGATATGACACTGGATGCTGTGATGTTAAAGTCAGCTTCCTAACTGCCAGGCACTGTTAGCCCCAGAGTCTCCACCAGCAGCACAGAGGAAAAGGTCTATCCTCACAGGAAAGGCCGGCTTTGAGGTTAGTCAGCCAGTGCTGTTGGCTACTTCAGCAGAGGGTGTGTCTCCTGAAACTATCGACCTAGTCGAAGTTTTGTTTACTGTCCACCTGCAGGACTATTTCCTTCCTTTTAGGAGGGCAGGAAGACCAGGCCATCTGTCACAAGAACAGCTTCTATAAGGAAAACTGCATTAAGTGCACTTTGACTCCTCTTCCTTCATAATTTTCCCACTTGTGGCCCTGAATGCTTTATGTTTTATTTCTGACAAACAAAGGAGCCTTATTAAAGCAGTGCTTTACTTCATCCATTTTTGAAATAAAAAAATCAGTGAGTGATGTGGTGTCAAGTGTAGACCAGACTGGTTTTGTTCATCTGCCCTTAGCATTTGGCATCACTCCCCTACCACATGGCTTTCTTCAGTGGTTACTTTACACGAAAAGGAACAACAAACAGGGTTTTCCACAGAGCTTCCCACTAGGGAGCTGCACACATTGGGCAGATTCAGCAAGCGCCACTTGGCTGGTGCAGAGCCTTGGAAAACCTCCCTGGCCTTGCCACACCAGGGACAAGGTCTATTTTGAGCTCTCCTTGCCTCTGTGTAGGCACCCAAACCAGCCCATTTCTAGGGCAAATCTGCTGATTTCATCAATCCTGACTGACAGTGGGGGTTTGGAGAGCAAAAGCTCCAAGGGAGGGTGGACATGCTCCCCATACCACTCAGCACCTCTCTTCTCTGGACCCACTGATGCGCTCAATACCGACAGAAAATAAATGCCAAAAGCATTCAAAAGCCCCCTTTTCAGCCTGAACCCATGGCTGCAAAGATCAGGCAGAGACCTGGAGTTTTGTGAACGTCGACGAGGAACTGTTTTCCTCAGTCAACGAACTTCAGTGAACCTTGTGTGTGCATTTCCTTGGCTGCTACAATTCTCATTGTCTCCCAAAAAGCTGTTGAGAGCATTTTGAAAAAGCTAACAAGTGTATAAACACAGCAAATTAATTGCTTATATTTTAAAATATTGACTAGACTAGCGGATTTTATAACTGATGCATAAAAATTTCCTTTTCATATTCTGCCTCTAAGACTTCATTTTATAAAACCACCTTTGTAAATCCTCTTTTTCTACTTCCTATTCATCCTTTTGTTCAGATCTTTTTGAGACTCAGCCCAGATTAGAATGCATCATGTCTAAAAAAAATGAGATGCTAAAGGTATTCTTTGTTCAATGTGTATCACCAGCCTTTCTTGACAGGCTGTCAAGAAATATGTCTCTAAAAAGCCAGGTTAGATCCTCAGAGACAACCAGTGATGCAGTTCTTAGTAATGTGCTAAAACCCAGTCAGAGTGCACCTCATTGTTGCTGTGTGCAGAGATGTGACACGTGAGTTATTTGTTTGCTCTGCCATAAGATAGCATTAGGGGATATAATATGAACAGATCACTCATTTGTGGAAATATTTATGGTGCTGCTTTTGAGGGATCATTCAATTCGAAAGCAGATGGCAAAGCATGGATATTCATGGACTGTTTTAAAAGCTATCTTAGGTAAAGTGTTTTCACACAGAGCAGCTAAAGCCTGTACATTCTGATATTTTACAACACTTATTTCTTAATGTTTACATACATTTACAATAAATCTTCATAAATGCTACTCAAGCAAGAATTTGCTAGTTCCAGTTGTTATTACAGCATATCCCATGAGTTCTTTATTGCTCAGACCCCTGACCCAGCAAATATCTACACATGACTCAAACAGTACTCAGCTGAGGGGGCCTACTGTGTTCAGCAGTGTTTGCAGCACAGCAAACTCCACGAACATGTGGCGTATGTCAAGATCTTCAGTTATCTGGGGATTTGGAACCTCCATCTCATGACAGCTAAAAGAAGTCTAGCTCTAGAAGTGATGATCTTGTCTGCTCAGAACTGCAGAATCCTTCTAAGATGTTACTTTGAGCATCCAGAAAACAAATCTTTTTAAAATGTGATTTCCAAAGGCTTTACTATTCTACAAGTACAAATTCAGGTAAATATGAAGTAGCTGTTTTGATAATTTCATGTAATTTTTGTCCAACTGCTTGAAGCCCAGCTTTTCATGGTTCAATGTTTAGAAAAGGAGGTGAATAAAAGTCCACTATTTGTGTTGAGTTGGAGGATTGGCCTTTTTCATAGAGCAGGTGATTTAACATGTATTAAAATACCATAAATTTTTCAGCTTCCTGATTGTGTTTGGTGTCCCTCACCCAGCATTCCCTGGGCTGCCTTTTCCTCACTGCCTTCTGCTCCTTCAGGGAAACATCCACATACCCTTTCCACACGGTGGCTTTAGAGACCCACAAACTGAAGTTCGACGTAAAAGGAAAAAAATTATCAGAATGTACTTTGAAACTATTCCCTCAGCAAAACTTGTAACACACCACTTTGCTTTACCCATTTCAGCTGTGTTCACTTGCAGTTATCTTGTTCTCAGCTGTCTGACATTTAAGCTACCTCCCCGTTGCATTGCAGTACCTCAGGTGCGGGCTCTGTGCCTGCCCTGGTGGGTTCTGCCCTGGTGGGTTCTGCCCTGGGTCCCAGCTGGGCTGTTTGGGTTGTTCCCACTGCCCAGCTTTGCAATGAGCGAACAAGCTGTGCTGGAGCCTTCTTGGCTGGGGTGGGCACAGCCTGGGGCTCTTCCTGTGCCTGGGGCAGGGATTTGGCTGCAGTACAGGAGCTGCTGGGAGTACAGCGCTGTTGTCACTTTGTGTAGGCTCATTTCCACAGGACTGGCGGGTAAGTTATTGAGGTTTTATGTCACCAAGGCTGTCAGGCTCTGGAGGATGAGTAGCTTTGATAGAGGAAGTAAGGACTGAAGTGCATTAAGATACTACAACTGGTTCCTAAGCAAATGTCTTTTGAAGTGCTTGGTTTTAATTTTTTTCCTTTTTTTTAAATGGCTGTATAAATATGGAGGTATAGCGCTGAGTGTGGGTGAGACTATTTTGATTGTGGTCTGTCCTGTTTTTGAAAAACTACTTGTACTGGGGATTGACTAGCTTGAACTTTGCTGAGTTGAATTCACTGGTCCCTGCACTCCTGGAATATCTTTAGGTGTTAGGGAGAGGTTTTTATCCTTTTTATTGATTCCATTTGATCTATTCTTGTTATAGCTCTCACGGTAATAAAAATTATTATTAGAATATCCTGCTTCTTCTCTCTCCCCCATCCACGCCAGCCTTGGTATAGTTACTTCCTTTTAAAATTGAAAGAAGCCCCATGACTGAATGTGACCTCCTCACCCACTGTGGGCTGTGCTTGTTCTCTAGCAGTGCATTTTGGAGGGGACCATCCCTTAGACCTCCATCTAACTTATTGCTTTATTTCCATCTTTGTTTTTCTGCAGCCTCATAGTGCTGGTCTCTTTACTCTTTCCACTCCTACAGACTGGATTGTCTCTCAGCTAACAGTGAATGTACTTGGTACCATAGCAGGAGCTGTATATGCTCTGGGAAATACCTTGCCATGAGCATTCGAAGGCTGATGTAGAGTATGTGCTTATATGCATATGTATGTGGTGTTTATTAAAATGTGCTTGAATAAGTATTAATAATGGATAAACTGCTAGTGTTTGTTATGGCTTTTCAACCCACTGGGGAAGGTAGGGTATAAACTGCAACTTGAAATATTTCCCTGTTGAGAAATAGGTAGATTACAACTACTGCAGTGTGCTCACTTTTCAGGAAAGCTATTAGTTAAATCTCATTAATGCCATAAATTGTCTGAAGGAGATAATACACATCTGAAAAATGCTCTTGAGTAGGTAAGTACTTGTGTATAGCCATGTTAACAGCATAGCAAAGACTGAAGCTGTTCTTTCTGACTTAAATACAATACCTCTATTATCTGTGCTCATAGAGAAAGACCTGGAGAGAACAGACTTGGGATTTGCTGTCCTTGTTCGCTTTGACCCAATGTGGTACTGACTTTTGTAGAAAAAAGTAGGAAACTTAGATTGGCTGAGATGGTGTGCAGAGTTTGTGTGTGCTATTTGGGTTAAATGTTTTCACCAAGTTAGTACCATTCATGCACTGTGGTGGTTTGTGCTATGAAAGCCTGTGAAATACTGCAGCAGGATTCTTTCAAATTCCTCATCTTGCCTGGCAAAAATAATACTAAGGGGTAAAAGCAAAACAAACAAATGAGACTCAGCAAAACTTGCTGTCTCTGCACAATGTTGAGGCAGGCAGTCTGGTAGACTTTAAATGAAACAAGAACACAGGAGACTATATTTAATTTAAACACCACTCATCCTAAAATAACTTAACCTGCAGAATGATTGCTGTGCAAACACTGTAATAATATAGCAGAGCTGTCACTTCAGTCAGTGTTTAATAGTCTCTGGCCAATTTCATTATTAACACTTAGAACACTTCATGAAAAGTGATGAAAGTACCGATACATAACCCATACTGAAATCTCTGAAATCCCACAGAACATTTTTGTAGCTACGGCCTGACACTTCTCAAGGGGGACTGCAAATGGTTGTGAACTTAAGCTGTTAGCAGCAGATGCCAAAACTCATCTTGTTTCAAGATTGCAAACAAAGTAGATGAAATGGGCTCCTCACAGTTTTGCATCTATGTGGTCTGTGTGGAAGCCTGGTAAGGGAGATGAAATGTTTCCTCCTGCTATTGCAAATGACTGGGAATTATTTTTTCTCTTAATTTAAATTTATATGAAGACCATGCTGATATATTGTACTGGCTGGAAGATATATTGAAGGAACAACCCAAGAATAAATACCAAATAAAGATTGTAGCTGCAGAAAAAGTGCCTGCACTCCTGCTGTTAATATTTTGTTTTTACTACCCTGTGTTCCAAAAGTTCCTTACCATAACACAGGTCCTGATGATTGTAGAAAGAAGCAGGCTAGCCAAAATTTTTGTAATAGTTTATATTTGTGTGTGTATATAGACACTGTAATTAAGGTGCAAGTATGAGAGAATACCACTAAATTGATTAGAGTTCTTGTGGGTTTTTTTAAGGCTCCAGAAACCAATTTCTGTTATACTGGGGGACAGTGGGTTTCTGCTTCTGTTGTCGCTGGGCTTTGGTGATGATTCCAACCAGCTGTGGCTGGGTTGATGGGTGTTGATAGTAACAGCTGGCACAAGGCTTAGTCCAGGGCTTGATCATTGTCTGAAGGAGCTAAAATGGAATCCTCAGAGAGCCTGGCGATTTCCTTAGTTCCTGGCATCAGGTCAAGCCGTAAATCACAACCTTCCTACGCTGAATTACAGCAGCTGGGAAGTTTGTATATTTCCACTAGTGACAGATTAAGTAGCCTTATTTGGATCTTGGAGATGTTAACTTTAGGTGCACCTGTGCTGGCACCTGGCCTGGAATAAACATGGGCATGGAGCTTCTGGCCTTCCAGGCAAGAGTAGTAGATGGGAGAGATGAGGCCAATGATGAGGGGTCTCCATGATTAACACGCAGAAAACCCCTGGTTAGGGCATTCCTTTCCTGCCTCCTTCAACTTCTGTAAGTATCTAGGAATGCCTTAAGGCATTTGACTGGTATTGAGTGCTCATTTGACCACTGGTATTCTGGTCTAAAGCTTATGTCTTGAAATTGAGAAAACATTGGTTGAAAGGATAGGGGATAACTAATAACTGAATTTCAATAATGAATTCCCAGCTGAGGTATCTCCACCAGATGCGTTAGTTTCTCTTTTGGGACAAGTGCATTTCAGATAACAAAGAAGGTAAGAGGATGGCTAGATTCTCTTTTCCTTAAAAAAAAAAATTGTACCATCTCCCCATTGTGCTTGTCTTTAGTGTCGCTTGAATGCGACACACTATGGAATTTGGGAAGGGCTGAATCTCTGTAATGTAATGGTGCCGAATATCTCCAGTCTAGAGGTTGGCTTGTTTGGGCTTTCTGATGATGTTCTGGAAGTGCTTAGACATAAACCATACTTGATTTACAGTGATATTAATGCTTAGAATTCTTTCAGGTTTCATATGATGTTGTTTTGGATGTAAAAAAAAAAAAAATTCCAAATGAGCTTGAAGCTTAGATTAACATAGGTGGTGTTTCTTAAATGTGCCAGCGTCTTCAGAAGGTGGGGTGAAAGATGTAGAAGGGCTTGTGTTGGAAGGGACTTTTAAAGATCAATAAGACCAACCCTTGTGCAAGAGGCAGGAACAGTTGCACTTGATCCCACTCTATCATTGATGAAGATATTAAACTGTTCTCAATATGGACCCCGAGAGACAACACTTGTCACTGATCTCTGGATATTGAGGAGAGCTTGTTAACTTCATGCCAAGTTGAGCTGACCTGGTGTTAAACCTGAACCCGTGCAACAGAACCTGGAAGAGCACGTGCAGCCCTATGTGATGGAGCCAAGTTGAACAAACTCACTGCTATTTCCATTTACTTTCCAAGCTTCCATGTGCCCTGCCTCCCTCTGATGTAACTGTGCTACCTAGTTGTTCTGTGTGCAGCTGCTATCCTTTGTTACTTGAGCTTTCTTTGTGCATGTGTGCACACCCTCTAAAGGTACTCTGGGAGTTTGTATGCTGCAGTCTTGCAAGCTGGGACAACATTTAGGTTTATTCTGGAATTGAGGAACAAGGGATTTATTTAGCGAAGAGGATTATCTTTGGAACATCAACCATGTACATTTATTGTGTGTCCACAGCAGTTGGACTGCAAGAGCCCAATCTTTTCTGTGCCTCCTTGCACTCTGCTTAGTTTTTCTGTGGTCCTGGGCTGTCTGGCTCCTGTTCTAAATGAAAGCTTGGCAGGGTTGCTTGCAGCAATAAAGGGTTATGGGATCAGCCCTGTAGTGATCTGACAGACATGTGCAGCCTGGCTCTTAGGGCTGGTGATGGCCCAAGCAGAAAGGAGTTTGTGGTGCTCAAAAGCCGGACAGACAGGTTGGGTGCTGCCCCAGTGGGAAGCTGGGTGAGGGGTCTGGCTGAGGACCTGAGATGTGGTGCAGGTGGAGCCTGGTGCCTGCTCTGGCCTGTGCTGGGGTGAGGTTGATGGAGATTGGGAGAGGGCAACAGGAGGCTACTGCTTAATCTTGTTCAGCTCTTAGGGATGCATCAACTAAACTGGGCTTGTTCATTTAGCAAACTATTAAAGAACTGGTCTTCAGGGTATTTATTTCAGGCAGTTCTAGTGAAGTAATCCTTTAATTCCTCAGAGTAAATGCTGATGAGGATTTACTGTGGACTAAGCAGTGTGGAGGTCACTGTGTGAGTGGTTATAGAGTGTGTTGGGGAGCAGTGCAGCTGCTGTCCCCTGGGCTCGGCAGTGGGAGCTGCAGGGTGTCCCCACACCAGGACTGTCCTCTGTGGGCGTTGATGGCTGTGGGTGGGTGCTCTGCTTGAGAATGCTTGTGTTTTTGAGCCTGGAGAAAGGGGTGGTTCTGCTTCAACTTTGGCTGAAGCCACTCCTCCTCTGAATGTTCTGCTGTTTCTTCCTGCTGTGCATGCTGCTCTGTTTTCTCTCCTCTGCCTTATCTTTCTTTTCCTGGGTCCTCCCAAATAATGAGAGAAGCCCCGATGAAACCCTGGCCTGATGTGTATAATTCAGCTTCAGCAGAGTTCTGTCTGTATGTGTTATCCTACCCACAAAAGCATGATGGTTTCTCATTGTTTAGACAATGATTTATTCACTCTGTACCAAGAGTGTTCTGGCTTAGGAGGCTAGGAGAAGGCCTGTGCCTTTCCACGTGGTCAAAATGGATATGTAGGGCTTCAGTTCGCTAAGTTTGCAAGTTAGGAATTCTTTATCCTCATTTTGGTATTGCTGGAGCAAGTCAAGGGAAATCTGAGGGGAGCTGCAGCCTGTGGTGAGCAAAGGAACTGGCACTGCACTATTCCATCAAACTCCTTTTCCCAAGGGAGCTGGTTTCCTGGGAACACCAGGGCAGCAGTGTTGAGGCTGCATGACAGGAAAGCAATGTGCATAAAATGTAATGCCAACATTTTAGACGGGAAGCTGGTTACAGAATGTCATTTCATGTTGAGAATGATGAGCTATCTTATGAAAAGGAAATGATTGCCTGCAGTGGGAGAACATGTAGGTCCAACAAGTAGCTTATTTGCTCTGGAAATTCCTTTGCTCATGGAAATTTGTTAGTGGCCAGAGCATGGCTCTGGTCTGAGCAGGTACCCCTGGTCTCTCACTGACACTGTGCTGCTCTGACTCCTGTCTGTAAAATGTTCTTCCTTACAACTGTAGAATTATTTGCAAAAATCTGATATTAGAAGCTTATTCTTGGGCAATAATAAATCTAAACCTGAAAGTATTGGAAAAGCAGAGTCACATAGAAACTTGAGCCTTATCAACTTTTCTGCTTCGGAGGAAAAATTATGAACAACTTTTACGCATTCCAAGTTATTAAATCAAAATTTAAAGTATCCTTTTCCAATAAACTGGATTCGTTCAACTTCTTCCATTTCTCATCTCAGAGCTGATTTACATGGAAACATTTTGTGTTAGAAGTTCTAACGTGTTGATATGTTTTCTTTCCACAGCCAGAAAAAAAAATTAGAATTTTTATTGAAATTAAGTATATTAGAAGGCACTTTAAACTTTCAATTGACTAACAGAGCACTGTAGCTTTAAATGTAATGTGTTTTTATACATAGCTAAAACATATAGGGTTTGCATTATTTCTGAGTAATTGTAGTCCCTGACAGATCCCATAGTTGAAAGAGGCTGTTTTAATTTAATACTAGAAGCTCCAAGATATTGAAAGCAGCTGTTCTTCAGTTTAGAAATAATTTGATCTGGAAAATAAAAATAAGTCTCATTACAGAGGGGAAAAGGTAATGTTTTGACCTAGAAAAGAAGGTAAGGAGTTTCATGAGTACTAAGTACCAGTAGTCACCCTTAAAAATAAGAACATTTAGGTGTGCCTTAATCTGACACGTCATTATGTTTATAAAACTTGTGACATAGTTTAGTACAATGTGTTGTATTTAATGTTATCATTGCTTTGTGTCATGAAGTAACATGAATAATAGCTATAAAATTAAATATAGGGGTTTAAGTATAATTCAACATGAAATAAAATTTAAAGATATCATCCTACTTCTGGAAATGGTTTTGAAAGAAAAATGCAGATTGATGCAGTTTGAGTGACACAGGACGTTGAATATGTGCATGTTCCTGCAGCCTGCAAATATCAGTGTGGTGTTGGAAGTGAGTCAAGGCTGTCTACATTCCATAGTCTCAGCAAAGGGTGAAGTTTAGCCTTGTGGCTAAAACATTGTCACATTCCCGTTTGACGCCCTGAGGCCAGGGTTTGGGCTTTGTCTGAGCAGTTCCCCTTGCCCTTGTGGAAGAGGGACATGGGAGTCCCCATTTCTGCGGGGACCTTGGGCTGTGCTGTGCTGTGGGCAGTGATGGCAAAGCTTGAAGGCTGCTGGGGGTAGCAAGGGATGTGCTGCAGAGCAAGCCAGCGCTGGTGTGAGTGCCCTCTCCTTACTGCAGCTGTTGTCTCAATAAACCACCTCTGTATCTAACACTGATAGGCATGGGAACCTCAACTGGGTATGCCTAAACCAGCAATACTGATTATATTTTGTAGCAGAAATGTCCTCTTTTGAGTATTTGAGGTCTAAATGCAGACCTTTGCAAGGGTGGACAAGTTGATGTTAAGGCCAGCATGTAGGGGCCTCACTCTTCATTTGCTCTGGTGAGATCAAACTATGAGGTTACCAGACCCTAGTCAGGGGTTCATTATTGGGAAGTTTTTATTTAAGCGCTCTCAAAGTTTTGAAGTACTACCTGTTAAACTGATTTTCCTTTTTCTGGTCATTAAATCAGTAGCAGATTATATCTTAGAGGGGGGAAAGAAGGGAAAACACCAAGGGCAGTGAAATTACAACTTAAAGTACCATAGAATGGTTTCTGTTGAAAAGGACCTTTGAAGGTCATCCAGTCCACCTCGCTTGCAATGAGCAAGGATATCTTCAACTAGACCGGGCTGCTTGGAGCCTTGTCCAGTATGACCTTGGATGTTTCCAGGGATGGGGCTTCTATCACGTCTCTGGCCAGTCTGTTTCAGGTCTCACTTGTGCTTGTAAAAAAATTCTCTATATGTAGTCTAAATCTGCCCTCTTACAGCTCAAAACATGACCTCTTGTCCTGCAGCAAAAGACCCTGCTACAAGGGCATCAGCCTGCCAGCCTTCTTTCTCTTGTGCTTGTTGCTGCCTCAGTTTAGTACTTGACAGTCTTCAAGAGTCAGTGAATTCTAAAGAGCTCTTGTGAAGTTATCTCCATTTTTGCAGAGGAGAAACAGAGTCAAACAAATTAAATGACGTGACCAAGGTCATCCAGGAAAAACAAGCATACTTGTGTTCTGTGATGCTTTTGTCTACTGGCCACTCTGCCATGTTTTAGGTGAAAAAAACTGCTTGTCTTCCTCATGTCTGTTACTGAGATGGATGTTTTTCAACACACCTCATGAGAGCAAACCGAATGAGGAGCTGGAGAGCATCACTACTTGTAGAGTTATTTTCCAATGGCCTTAATTGCTGCCATTTATCATAAGGCTTTTTGTAAGGTTTGTCATGATTGACTTTTGCTTCATCACTGCTAGTTGTTCGCCTAACAAACAGGAAGAAATAAGCACAATTACCACTGTTAGGTAGAGAAACAAATCTTCAGAGTAGAAGTTATGATAGTTGAAGACGTTATAACCCTTAGGCTATTTGTTAAGGTAGATCATGTTACTAATGTAAGCTGTGCTGCAGATGCTATTTGTGGTCATTAGTTTTGTGTCATATACACTCCTCAGCTTTGGCCCACATTTGCCTTGCTACTCTCACCACTACCTTCATGTCCAAATCACTTCTGTGAAGAAATCAGAACAGCTATAGTGCTGGTATTGTTTATTTTTTCCAAGGTCTCTGTCTCACGCTTTATTAAGTGTTTGCGGTACCAATGTCACTTAAAAATACAGTTCTTGGAGGAGATGCTTGCCTGTGACCACAAATGGTCCAGAGTCTTTCCATACCTTCTTTTCTAAAGCTCAGCCTTGCTCCACTTTGTGGGTCTACTTGTTTAGTCAAGACAGGTGAAGGTCAAGCATAATAATCTGTTTTGGTGAACAAATAGTTCATGCATGCAGTGGCATCTGAGCGTTCAGCAGTTTTCACCTGTTGCATCTCTCATATGTTGACTAATTTCCATTATGTAGTTCTATATAACCAGGTAAGACTTGTATCATAAAAATATTATTTTTTACTAATTTATTTATCCACATTCTAAGTGAACAAATTAATATACTGTGAGTTTATTGTGTATTTTTTAAATGCTGTATTTGGACCTTTTTATATTTTTCTTTATAAAATGCTATCTTGGATACCTTCATTAGCCATTTAATAGACTACAGGAATTTTACTCATTATGTGTTGCCTGGCTGCTTATCTGCCTTGCTCTTGAGTTCTGAACATGTTGTCCTGTTATAGTAATTGGGCTTTGTTCTTATCAGGTTTGTGTAGCATTGTATTAAAGTAGAAATCAATTTTTTTTGAATAGAAATAAAAGGAGCATGAATAACACTCCCATGTTATAAAGAATTTATGAGGATTACTGTGTATAAAATGCATTTGTACCTTTAACTGATCAAGATATAACAGGGCACCACACTGAGAAACTTGATGAATCAGACCTGGCAAAATAGTAGGGAAAAACACAGACCCTCTAGAGATAAAAGAAGGGAAGGGATTCAGTGGGGATACCCCTGCCTTTATGTCCAGCTATAGAATTTCCTGCTTAACTGAGATGTGTGGATGATCTGCTACTGTCTAACTATCAGAAGAAAAAGGGAATCATAGATCAATTTGTGAGCCTGCGGTGAAGGTGGCACAGACAAGTGCAAGGTAAAAGTAACTATTGACGTAGGTCAGTGCTGTTGGAATTTGTCTGAGGAACTGGGGTGGAAAAGTCAGGCAAAATAAAAAGTGAAAGTTCTGTACTTACTCTTCCATATCTGAAATACCTTTAAATCTGAATTGGGTTCTTGGTTTCAGTCACCACAGCAGTTCCTGGTGCTGTGTGGTGGAATGGCAGGCCTGTAACCTGGCTGCCTTGTACATAGTACTGCAGGAAGGTCAGTGCAGAGGGAAGCAGGAGGGACAGTTGAACATCTGTATTATTTACAAGGTTTCCTATTGGTGAAAGTGGGGAAAAGCCATTGGGAAGCCAAACAACTTGGGATGTGGGAAGACTGAAGCAGAGAAAGGAAACCACAAAGTACAAAGGCTGTTACTAATCCCTGTCTGGAAATACTATCAGCAGTGTTTAACTGCATGCCACTGAGTTGGATATCGCATTGAAGAAGTGGGATTAAACTATTATTGGAGTTCTTGCTAATCAAAGATGATAGCAAGAGCAATAAACCCCCTGCTGGTATTAACCCCAAGGTTGTATGCGAGGTCCTAGGCACCTCATCTTTCTCACTGGATGTTATGCTTGTGGAAAGAAATAGGAGCTTCCCAGTGGAAGCTGAAAAGGTGATCATGGGGAGCTGTCATCCCAAAATTGATACACTAGGAAATCACCTACCCTACTCCTTAAAAATGCAGTCAAAAGTAATTTTGTGCATCAATAAGAATACTCTAAAGAATTAGAGTGGCTTCAGTGCTTTCAGTACTTAGTCCATATTCATGTGGATCCACGAGAGATGGTAAGTCCAAAATAAATGCCCAGTCAACTGTACTGAAGATCTCACTTACTACAGTGTGATTGAATAAACAGAACGGTGCTATCCCAGAGTACCTGGCAAATAACTGTGCTGAGCCCTGACATATGGAATTAGGCATAATGGCTCTCCATACTGATGCTTGTGGGTACAGCAATGAAAGCATTAGTGTGCATCTGTAGCCTGTTTAAGAGTGAGAATTAATCTGTGCAGAGCCAAGAGCTGTACAGAGCTTCATATCCTCTGTATGTGTCTGGAAACTCGTGTGTTCTGACCGGCTCTTGGCTGTGTCTTTCTGCAGCTCCAGAGATGGACACTGATTTCTTGGGGGGAAAACCATGTCAATCCACGTTGCTTTGAGACTTAGTGTTTTGTGGGACTAACAGTGCATGACACTTAATATGCAGAAAGAAGGTAGTCCAGACCTAAATTCCATTTAGATGGAATAAATGCAATTTAGCTTTCAGCTGAGATACAGTTGGCAACAAATCTGATTCAGCATTTTCTGAAGCAAATATTAGCCGCACTTACTTAAGGATTTTAATCTCATTGAAGAAGGGGCTTTGCTAAGCAAAAACTGGGATTTTTTCCCATTTAAATACTGATTTTGATTCAATTGTTGCAAGATTTACTCTTTAATTTTTATTTTTAAAAAGTAATAATCAGTAGTAAGTTTGCAACCCTTCCTTGAAGGGGTTATTTTGTGTTATTGCTCAGTATGACTGCGTCTCTTTTACAATAACTGACTTGTTTGCCTTTGAATATTAACTTCTTGTATATAAAGAAGAATTAAATCTGATTCTTTCTGGCAGAAAAACTTCCTTGTGAAAATGTTGAAATAAGACCTTAAAAATACTATTTGCTGCAAAATTTTGAAATGAATGTACAAAGTGTATTAAGTGTTGGCTATTGAAATAACTTTCAAGTTTGAACCATGAAATGGTTTGGTTTGGATTGGAAGGGGCCTTAAAGACCATCTAGTTCCAATCCCAGTCCCTGTCCAGAAGGGGTACTTTCCACTAGACCAGGTTACCCAAAGTCCCATCCAACCTGACCTTGAACAGTTCCAGCAATGGGGCATCCACCACTTCTCTGCTGGCACCTGTTTCAGTGCCTCACCACCCTCATAGTGAAGAATTTATTCTTGTATCTAATCTAGACCTGCCTTCTTTCTGTTTTAAGACATTACCCCTTGTCCTGTTGATCCATGCCCTTGTAAAAAGTCCCTTGCCACCTCCCTTGCATGTCTGAATCATCATGGTAGGTGATTTCTGGACAAACTGAGTCTGCCCTGTACTTTTTGGGAGCAAAAAAAAAATCTTCAACATCACCAAATTTTGTCAAATTACAGTTGCCCTAAAACTGTAACAGGCTGTTTGCACCACTTGTGTTTGCTTCCGTTTTCATGGTGAGTGGGATATTGCCATTTCTGTGAGGACTTGTGTAGGATGTGGTTCATTTTGTGTACACTGCCTTTGTTTGACAGGTGAAGACTCATCTTATAGAGGATCTTTAATGCCCTGATGAGATCATGTCTCTTTCATTCAGGAAATACAGGAGTAGAGCCAATTCTGACCTGGGCTATAGTCCCATCTGAAACCAACCAGTTTGGCTTTAAATGAGGATGGAATTTTGCCTGAGTTTTGTGTGCTTTGGATCACAAGAAGTGATCTCATCAGATATAAAACCTAACCTGTATAATACACTCAGAGTTTATGAATTCTAACTTTGACAAAAGTATTTGACTTCATCTTACCAACTTGAGACTTTATAGGCAGGGTCTGAGTAAATTAACAAGTGGACCTTTGTAAGGATCATTGTTTAATATTTTACAGGTGCATCCTGAAAGAATTTATGGACATTGAGATCTGTTTTATGATTTGCTGAAAAACTCTGCAACACTGCAGATCAGAAATAACTTTACTTTTATCTCTTCTCAGAGAGACACCAGCCCAAGTGTGGAAAAGTGGAAAGGCAAAATGACAAACTCTGCCAACTAGTTCTTGCTTCCACTCTCTCTTCCTCTTTGTCAAGTAGTGTAAATCACCACTTTCTCTATTACTGCACTGTTCCAGGATACTGTGTCACTCAATACTATTTCTCTAGAGTGAGAGCCTTTTACTTTGAGAAAGGTAGAAGTCATTTACCCTTGTCCCTCTGCCCAAGAGCTTTTTATTTTTTTAATTTTATTTTTTTTTTTTTTTTAATTCTACACAAATGGATTAGAAAATTGACAAGCTCAAGATATTTCCAGCTACTCTGGGGTGATTGAGCTATACACTGCTTTGTCATGATTTGTTTATCAGACTCTTCATAAATTAAAGTTCTTCTGGGTTTAGCTGTTTTCATTTGGAGTTTTTCCCTTTCTGAATAACTTTGGTTTTTAGAAGTGTGATGGGTTAGTGTGGTTGAAGTGATGTGCTTATGGAAGCAATGTAACACTGATAGCAAAAAAAGTGCCTAAATGAATCTCTAGTGTCAACTACAGCATTACAGAGTGGGGATAAACCAGCAAGTGAAGCTGTTTCAGTGCAGCTCTCATCTGGAGCTGATGGCTGAGAAGATGGAAAGCCATCTCCCTTTCGTATCTCAGGCCAGCTAAAGCACCCTGGCGATGCGCCAGTCCCCATTCCTTCCTCCCTTCCCTGCCAAAGGCAGGAGAGCAATAGTCACTGCTGCCAGATGTGGAGACATCCTGCTGTGAATCTGTGTCCAGGACTGGCAAGGACCCTTCTCAAACCACCAACTGCACGGGAACTTGCCAAGCCATAGCAAATATGGTCTGAGCAATCCCACAGCCTCAGCCTAGGTTTAACTGCTTTGTGGAAGGTGTTTTCACCTACTAGTTTTGAGATTGTAGTGTACTTCTTCGTATGGTTTTTTTTATACCTCAGACCTTTAGATTGGTGTAGTCTGTACTTCAGCTTAGGAAAAGCATCCCAGACAATAACTGCCCTGAGTGAAGACACAAGCAGGTTTGATTGCTTCCACCATTGATTTTTACTTTTTTTTTCCTCCAACAATTGGAAGCTGCCACCATACCCAAAACTGCAGGAGCAAGTCAGAGAAACTTAAGCATCCTCCTAAGAAACCATGGCTTTCCCTTTTCAGCTTGCTCCTTGATTGCTGGTTGACACAAGAAAAGGAAAAGAATCTCTGGTGGAATAGCTCTTGCACTGGAAAAGCTAAGTTTGAGGTGAGAACCGTGAGCATTCTTCTGTCAGTTCCAAGTTTGAGATTTCTCCTCCAGAAAGTGTTTTCTCTCCTCATAATTATATAATTCAGTCCAGCGCACTAATTCTGACTTCGGTGATAAGTGGCACATTTTGCCTGGAACACTCATATTCCTGAGCTGCTGGTGTATTTCTCATGCTGATGTATTTCTCGTGCGCCTTTCAGACTTTGAGATACATGAAAGACAGTTATACCATTGGCTGTTAGAGAGGAAAGGGAATTTTCTCTTTCTTGGTATCTCCTCTATCTTAAAAAACAATTCTGTGACTGTAAAGTGAAGATTAAGCGCGACTTCCATTGCCTGGCATTTTGTGACCTCATTGGCACCAAGAAATACTTGCAGATATGACAATAATGGCAATAATCTTTAAAGCATGATAAAAGTATAAAAGAAGTAGCTCCTGCCAAGACCTGCCTAGTTCTAGCATCTCCAGGATATGGAGATGCAGATAGAGCCATTATTTCTGTGAAGGTAGAGTGTCCTGGGAAACCCAGTCATCTCCAGCTGTATCTCCTTTCTCATTAGAAATGTTTTGGGTTTTTTTTTTTTCTGTCAGGTTGGCATTATTTCCTTGAGTGTGTTATCTCTCTGCCTCTGTTTGCCTGTGATCAGTGTGAGTAATCATTTGAATGATGCATCACATGTACCCAGTTTGTAGAATACTGTTGCTCATTATTACATTAGAGCTCCTTTCCACAGTTCTGTAAGCGCGCTTCAGTAACTGCTGCTTCATATCTTGGGTCCAAGTGTTCTCCTGGTCAAAGGAACTGGCATCATTAATTACCTTCCCTACTTAGCTTCCCAAGGTTTCTGCTCCTGGCAAGCAGCTGGTCTGTGCAGCCTCTCTGCAGTTGGAGCTTTCAGCCTCCCAGCAAACAGCACTGAGTGTAATTGCAACATGAGCCTGCACATGGCAGAGCAATCCAAGCACCAGGCAGTATTGGTACGATTATCAAAAAGAGGCAGGAACGTGGCAGAGCAGCATGCCTTAGACAGGCAGTCATTTCTCAGGAGTTCCCCAGCAGTGCTCTGTAGCTGAATGGAGCACTGTGTAATGGAGTGGTGCAGCTGAAGCTCACTGCCTGTTTTTATCAGCACGCATGGTGACAGCGGTGTCCTGTGTTACACCTGGGTCCTTGGGCCAGCCGGCAGCCTGTGACAGGACCATGCTCACACTGGCCAGGGCAGTTTCTGTTCCGGGCAGTGTTTCAGTTTTTTGCTGCTGAAATGCATCCAGTAACAAGTGGAGCAGCACAGCTGGCCTGCTGGCTGCAGAAGGCCAGGGAGCATCTCTGTAGGTGGGACAGGACTTAGCTGCCAGCCTGCTGATGAAAAGCTGCTTTTTCATTGCCAATCTGTATTTCATTACCAATCCTCTGTATAGTCCAGTCCCTGAGATAGAAACTAATACTTGAGCAATGAAAAGATTCTTATTCTATATGATGCATTATAGATCTTATGCTATAATAATTCAGGATAGACATTTTTCTTATGACTGTTATTTTTATATTGATTATAATGTGATTTTTACAAATTTAGCACTCACAGTGGCTGAAGCTGTAAGAGCAAATAAATCTGGCTATAAACCACCAGATTGGTCTTTGTATTGCATACATCCTAGCCTCTGAACCCTGTAGCTCAGCAGCAGAGTAGTTTGTATATGTGTGCATGGTGAACTTACTGCAGAATCCCCTGTTCCCCCAGTGGGCAGCTATGGCCAATCTCCTCCATCCCTGCAAAGACTTCCATGGCTATCCCCTTCCTGCCCTTCCAGTGATTTTATAGATTCCTAAGCTGAATATAATGTAGAAGCAGTTTAGCTCCTTTGCAGAGGGGTTATTAACTTGGTTAGGAGCAGGTAGTTCCAACCCATCAGTTGTCACCTGGTGTCAATCTTCAAATCTTGGTCAGATGGCAAGTTCTGAGTGTTACCACTACTTTTGTTTGAGCTACTGGGCAGCTCCTCCTAACTACGCAAAGGCCATACTTTGGAAGAGGACATTACATGCCTCAACTTATCAGTGGACAAAAGAAATATGTCTAGAGAGAAATGGACAATAAAGGGGAAATGCTAATTTTTAGTGGGTTTCAGAACTCTTTGGACTTCACCTATAGCATCGTTCCTAGAAATTATTCTAAAACTTAGCAGCTCATTGAAACCAATTTTTTTGACATTCAGACAAACTAGTTTCTCTTCATGCTTTTTACACTGAGGCATGTATATATAGTTTTCAGGTTTTTGTTTTACTTGCCTTGGTATCAGGCCTATAGAAGGAGTCCTTATATTAATTTCTGTGGATTTCTCTGCTGGGAGTGTTAATTTTAGGCTGACTTACTGGAGCACAATTTTTAGAATAAACCTTCCATGCTGCTGTCATCTTTTCAGGGGACAAACAGTCATGCAGCCTTGATTAAGTATAACTAATCTCATGTTTAAATCTGAATGCACATGGGAGGAAGGTTTTGCTCAGATACTTACAGACTACAGAGTGAAACAGTAGCCTAGTTAAAGCAGAGAAATTTTTCAACAATGTACTCAAAGCAATGAGAACAGAGGATAGCACAACAGAAACAGCTCTTCCTGTGATTTGTGTGGCACTGGTGCTTATTATATCTTTTCTATGGGGCTTTGTAGCCGAACATGTATGTAAATATGAATGGGCAACCCAATTCATGTACTTTATATATTAATGCATGTAAGTTATGTACTGAGACAAATTACTTAAGTTTCCAAAATGTTCAAAACTTACACATAAAGTGAAGACATCTCCTTCATGTTCTAGCAGATTAAATGTGAGTGTGTGGTGGAGGTGAATATTGCTGTTCTCACTACCATTACCACTTTGGACTACGTAAGTACAGACACTATTTGGTATGTTAAAAGAGCTAGATACCACTAAGATGATTAAAGAGTTTACTTTATCATTATGCCTTGTTCCTGTCTTAATTTTCCACCTAAACAGCTGACAGGAGTATTCTTAGTTAAAGCTTGCTTTTCTCTTCCTTTCAGAGTAATGAAAAGTGGGTTTTGCCCTTTGAGCCAGGAGCTTCTTTCTATTTTCTTGTACAAACACTGCTTCCCTCCGAGGCCCTTGGCAGTCTCTTGGCCTCCATTACAATTCTTTCTGCAGCGTGAGGCGAGCATAATGGCAGCACTAATCGCACCTTCCCAGCAGTGTGGGAAGAATGAGCAGTTCCAGTTTGCAAACTGCTTTTATGATAACATGCCTTATTGGTTCTAGCCTCATTCTCATGGAAGTCAATGGCCAAAATTATGTAAATAGCATCGTATTCTTCAGCACACACACTTTCCCAGCCCCTCCTAAATTAAGAAACAAAATCCCTGAAGGCATGAGACTATCAAGGAAACAGACGGCAAAGAAAAATCTCTAAATTGTAGTCAGGAGTGTGTAAATTTTGGATCTGTTGCATCTATAAAACCTGCTACATTATTTCTATTAAAGTTTAATAAAAAGGTGTCTCGCTTGTCTTCTCAGCTATATAGTTGTACTTGAACGACCTAGGAGATTCGAAGAAGCAATGAAGAGTGAATTTAAATGAAATAATCCATAACAAACCTTTCCATATATTTTTTTGTAATTGTATAATTATTTGAAATATTTCATCTGGCAAATAGGCTTGCTGTGGCAGTGGGCTAGGGGGAAATCCCCTAGCTGCCACTTTATAACCCTGTCAATCATAGATTCAGTTCCACCTCTCTTATTTTAATATTCATCGTATTGTTTTTCTATTCAACAGTTGCCAGAAAGTTCTGCTGTTCTGTAAAGTTCATAGGTTAATGCAAATACATCCCGCCCTTGCCCAAGACTCATTGGAAAGCTGTCATCCCATGTCAATTTGTGATTTGACAAGAACCTTGGACCCCACCTTATCACCACCCCTTCCCCTTCTCTATAAAATCCTGTCTAAAGACCCCATTGAGGTCTCTCTGATAGCCCGTATCCTGAAGAAGAAGAAATCATTAAAAGTCTGGGTAACGCTGCTGAGAGTCCGTTCTCTCTTCTTTACTCCTACCTGCTTCAATCCACATCGGGTTCACTGCTTTCACTGCAAAGCAAAACCTAGGTACAAAGATAAGCGAGATAAGATAAAGCTGCTACGACCAAGCAGCAGCCAGAGTGCTTATCTGACCAAAGTGCTGGATCACAGCAGGCATTGCAGCACCAAAGCAGCCCTGCAAGAACCCAGAGAAGTGTTAGCTTGCCACAAGGATAAATCTTAGAATGCTCTAGCAGGAATTGTATATATTCAGATGGTGTTTTTGATAACTCATCTGTAGTCCTTCAGCAGTAGGCTTTATAGATCACCTACAAATAATTGAGCTACACTGTTGTTCACAAAGCTGAAGACATTGAAAAGAGAAAGAATTATATCATTCACTGTCTGGAATCCCATTGCAGTTGTCTACAAGAAACAAACTGACTTTCCTGTAGCCTTGGATTGCGCTTTTGTGTACATTGCCTTGCGTAGATAAGGTTGGGTGTTTTTTTGGTGTTACATCTGAGCAGAAAGCAGCTGTGCCTTTGTTGAAGCTGCATTTATGAGTGACAGGAATGGCAGCAAGGTGCTGCTGGACACAGTGCTACACCTGGCCTCCATCCTGAGTCAGAGAGAGAACCTGAGGGCTGGGAGCTTAGCTCTCACTGTCATTTCACTCCTGCAGGAACAGGGCCTTTCAATTTGTTCTGTTTTCTGTTAAGTTGTGAGACTACTGAAGCACAGCTAGCAGAGTAAATACTGGGCAATATTCCACCCTTTCCCACCAGCACAGAAAACTAATGTTCTCAGTCATTACTGAGAGAGCAAGTAAGTAAACTTTATTCTAACCTCTGGTGAAGCACAGTATTGAAGGACTTTGCAATGCAAAAGAATGTTTCCTATAGAGCCTAAAATAAAATTCAAGAGTGTTAGTTACAGAAAGAGGCCTAACTCCTTAATGGAAGAAAGTGCCTTAAACTGTTACGTGATCCAGCACATGCATAAGATCCTCTCAAACATTTCCAGCAGCTTTATTTGCCAAGATCTTATCTTGCAGTGTAGCAAAACCTTCAGTCAGTTTTCAGTAGTATTTCATTTTGTGATCAGACTACACAGGATTATGATATTTAGTTTGACAGGTTCTCTTTTTTTTCTTAAATAAAATGACTGCTCAGAGCTGTGTTCACTTTTGCATCAAGTATCGTGTATTGCGTATGTTTCAGAGTAAGAGTATATAATTACTGATCCTTGATACCTTTGCAAAACAGAAGTGTATCTATTGGGATATTCCATGTGCAATTTTTTCAAGCAAGTTAGTCAAGGACTTACCATGCTTGAATAAAAGGAAGGTTATTTAAAGGTAGTGGATGGCTTGAATCTGAGTTTAACTTCGGGAAAACATAAGCAGTTAGTCTTTGGAATCTCTTTGCTACTGGCTAATGCCTCAGAGCTCAGCAATACTTTTATCTGCTTTAGAGGCAATGCGGGTGGGACTGGATCCTGGCTGTTGTTAACTAACAGAGCTTTATCAAAGGAAGCATGCTGACTTATACTTGCAGAGGCACTAACCCTCAATGTTTTTAGGTCTTAAGCCTATTTGCAGAAGTCTCATTTCTTTTATTATCAATGCATCACTTCAAGTTTTAAACAAAGTTTAAACAGGAGCATCAACATCTTAGATCTATCAAATGAAATTGTAGGTCCTTCAAATATTTACATATGCAAATGAGGTATATTTGGAGAGTTAAACCAAGGGTAACTACATATATAAATGTGAGGGGGAGCTGCATCATCTTAGATATTAGGATATTTTCCCTAGCTGCTGGGGGAAGGGAAGAAAGTACCACTGACATGTTAGTAAACTGTATACTATTAGGGGTGCAAGCCTTGTGCAGGGTTGAGATAAGAAAAAATGGTTTCAAATATTATTGCATGGCAAACTGAAGTGTTGCAAACCATTCAACCTTTCTAATGCTGTAAGAACAGATTAATTTTCTCAATTAAAATGCCAGAGTGTAATATACTCTGAAATATACCGGGAGTACAGGTCAAAAGTAGGGAATGTGATGGCTGAACTGCCTCATTACAGCTGACCCGCTGGAATCTTTGCAATCACTCTAGTCCCATCGAGAATTCTGTCACAATGAATATGTTCAGTCTGCATTACAGCTTCAAGTTAATTCAAACTTGGATTGACCAACACTACTTGGTCAGTGTTGGATATAATGTAAGGTGAAGCTCAAAGCTGCGGCTGTTCTGATTTGTCTCTGATAACCATCCCATTTTCTGTTCATCTCCTGACAGCAGCAGCCAAACCTGCTAAATGTCATTTGGGCATAAAAAGAGAGAAAAGGCACCAAGCTAAGTCTTGTTACTAAAATGACAGAAAACATCAGCTTTGTGGAGCACTTTTCCAACCCAGTTCATGTATTTAAATCCTGTGGATTGATGGGTTTTTCTCAGGTGTCAACCTGAGGCATAATGACCATCTCACTTGCTCCAGACAGTGAAATTAAGTGCACTGGGGCTGATTTCTAGTGTGTTGATTTGGGATACAAAAGTGGATGCTCTTGTGCTGTTTGAAGTGGGAGACAGACTTCATTGTTAGCAGCCTTCTTCAGTAGACAGAGGCTGACATTTCTTCCTGGGGATGTGTTCCAATGGTTCTTTCAGCACCTTGTGGGGATGAGGTGATTTCATCTTAGGTCACAACTTGCGGGCAATCAGTTCTTTGTGTTTTTCTGAGCTGGCTTTTGGAAAGGATCAGGTGAAGTAATAGGTGCAATGTGGTTAGCTAATGCTGGATAAAGAGGGACTGAGATGATTCTTGTGCAGTAATGCAAAGTCTTGAAGGTCTTTCATTGCTGACATGTCACAAGTGTTGCTCTGCTTGGTCTACTCTGAATGTTCCTTGATCCCTGGTTTTCCGCCTTGCAGGAAACAAGCTGGTTTCTTCTGTCAATTGACTACAACAATCATAACACTGTGTTTCACACAAAGGGAGCTGAGAGTTGAATGATGAGATTATTTAATAAGAATTTGCTGGTAAGCAAAAACTGTTGCCATATTTTATAGAAGAAAAAGCTTTTTTCTGGAGAAGACCCGGGGTGGTGCTCTGGTGGCTTCGTCTCCTGCATAGGGACCTCCACAGTTCCTTGGTTCCTTGACTATTTCATGCCTGGGAGCTCCAAAGTTCTTCTTCTACTGATGTAGAGGCCAAGTGCCACCATCAGAAAGAGGCTCACTCCTCACAAATTTGGTCTTTGACACTTCAATTTATTTTTTTTTAACCAAAGGGATGAACTACTGCATTCAGGTAAACTTAAGCTGTGCTCAGACTGGAGCTAGCACAAAACCCAACAGTTTATTTAAATACCTTCAGAGCAAGCACGATGATACCTACAGTCCTGAGGCTGCACTGGTAGCTGAGTGGTTAAAGATGACTTCTGACTTCTACAGGTCACAAATGACCTCCCTGTCATAATCTGTGTTTTATTGTTTTGCTCTGCTGTGCCTGTTACACAGAAGGAAGCTCAGGTGTGTGAGAGCTGGTGAGCACCAGTGTTCTTGTCCTGGTCTCCTCCTCTTCTATAGCCCCTCCATCTGTCTTGGGGATAGGCCAGCAAATAGGGGAAGCTTCAAATCCAGTTGTGTGGATTATGCCTTTATGGAGTTGTAATAGGATTTTTTTGTAGCTGAAATATGACAGCAAAACCCTCCTCTTTCAAAAAGAATTTGTTGGTGATTTTGTTCATGGCATTTTATGTAAAGCTTAAGAAGGACAAACTTCATTTTTTAAAACCTCTGCTAGCACATTACCTTCTGTATTGATCATATTGTAAGGGTGGAAAGATCCTACTATAATTTTAAAGTGTGGAGGCTAGAAAAACTACACCTTAATCACTACTTCCATGATTTTGTTTGTTTTTTTGTAAATTGAGAAAAGGAAATCTGGAGATACAGTAAAGAATTAACTCAATGATATCCTGTTTCTCTCAGGCTGCTTTTCCAAGCAGAACTGCATTTTACACTTTTATGTGTGAGGCTGTAAAGGTCTAGTAAATGGTTTTGCTAATTTTAATATAAAGCAAATAAGGCTGCACCTTCCCTAGGCCAGAAATGGTATATTACGCCCCTTGATCACTGTTTTCCTTTCTGGGGAGTAATGTTATTTATATAAGTGCCACCTGATGAAAGATGTTTGTGAGAGTCTGTGGTCCATGAGGTGATTTCTGAATCACTAACAAGTACAGGTCTTCTAACTTAATATACAGCCTGTATTCCAGAAAGCAATGCAATGAGAGAAGCTTTTTGATTTTTCTGAGTTGCAGAACAAATCTCTTGTTAAAATAAAAAAAAAGTAGCTCAAAGTAGTATTTTGGTGAGTAGTGGCATGTATTATTTGCTGCTGCTTTTTGCTCTGGACCTGGTGTTATAGGAATCTTTAACAGAGCCCTTTTCCTATAATGATTGCTGCAACCAACAGTGCATTTTGAGTTCTTTTGAAAAGTCAATTCACAACAGTGTGTGTGTCCCTGTGTGTGTGTCTCAGCTGGGGAAGCCAAGCACTTGCAGATGGGCAGGACTTGATAAAAAAGAGGGAGGAAGGAAGGGAGGGGTCTCTGAGGTGTGGCCCCTGCTCTCTTGAGCCTGCCCCTGCACCGCCAGGGGGGTCCTGGCTCCCCACCAGCCTTCTGGGCTGGTTCTTGCCTGTTCCTGTGCTCCCTGAGCCGGGACTGAAGTGACAAATAAAGCTGACAAAAGGAGCTGGTGCCAAGCCCATAAAAAGAAGAACGAGTGTGCTATGCATGTGATAACTTTTAGATGTTTCATGTTGCTCTGGGCCATGCAAGTCCTGGTATAAATTAAGGGGGGGGAAAAAGCTTATTTCTCACTAAAACTGCTTATTTTTGTTTCTCATCCTTTCAGCATAATTCTTACTGAAATAGCTTTGTACAGGTTATTCTTGCCTCTGTCCCAAGGAAATACTGTCAGATTGTTCCAGTCTGAAAACATAAGCTAGGCTGAGTGAAAATTTATACACCTCAAATACCAGAGGTGCTGTGAGCTCATCGTTTCCACATCTCCATTGCTGGAGATGTGGGGAAAGAACAGATGAACCAGATTAATGCCACGGGTTTTCCATAACTCCTGGAGATTTTCTTGGTAAGTTTCTTTTCCGTCAAGTTCCCTGTCCTTCTTCTGTTCTTTCTTAGTTCCTAGCTCCTCTTTCCCAAGAAACAGAAGCCCCTTTCTAGCTCTGTGCACCTCTGTGGAACACACCTCTTACCCTGGCAGTGAAAAAATGCTGTACCGTGCCTTATTTCAGAGCATGATCAGGCTTATATTGGGTAGTTGGTTAAGGGCTGGTGAATCGGCTGTGGGAACATGGACCTCATCTGAATTCCACATTTTAAACAATGAGAAATTTAGCCTATGTTCAGCTGTAATTTTTGTATGTATATATATGTTACATAAAAAGTAGCCTATTCCCTTACTGCAAGTGCATAAGTATTCTAGATACAACTTGTCCTTGAAATCATCTATGTGGGTGTAGTTTTGTCAGCTTATTTTCACTTGATCAGGTTTTTGTTGTTTGGGGAAAAAAAGAGATGTATCTGCAGATATGAACAATTAATCATTTTCTGTTGGCATTAAATTTTTGCTGATATCAAATTTGAATTTGAATGCTTCTTCCTCAGCCTTTGGTTGACCTACCCCCACTGCTCTTTACTGAAGGGCACTGCACCAATGCTTCCATGCCCCCTTGCTTGCAGGAAGTTATGTGCACCACTTCACTGAAAAGAGGCACCACATGTGTTGTCTCTACATCTCATCTGCACACCTTAATAGTACTTATGTATTAAATCTTTTTTTGATCTTACCATTGTGTCCTTGGAGCCTTTTTGCTTTCCAAAATGGTGGCTACTCTTTCCAGTTGCTGGCTGGTTCCAGAGATGTGGACAGAAACAAAATGCTTTCTCCCTTCAGCATTGTGTTTTTTGCAAGACCTCGCATGAATTAAGAAAGAGAGAAAACATGCTTCCCTTAGCTTATCCTACCCTGAGCATTTTGAATATATTGCCAAGTGGTAAATACACATTATTGGTGAAACCCTGTTTGATGGTAGAGATTTATTTTATCTGCTACCCAGTGGGTTCTGCAAACAGAAGCTCTACCTTCTTGTGTTATTAAGGTCCCTAAGCTCTCTCTCTCTCTGGCCAAGTAGTTAAGAGGTCAAAACAGGGAGATTTGTAACTCTGGCTTTCCTGCTTTGTGATAAGACACATATGATGAAGTTGCAGGTGCATAGCTATGAAAAGGAGGAACAAGTGAGTTAAAGTACATACCCACATAGTCTTAACTCTGTGTCCTGGCACTGCCTCAGTAGCCTTGCAATATGTAGACTTCTCACTTTATTTTTAACTCTGCTGCATGAAATTATCTTCCCTCTCAGCCAGTCTTTTATCCCATCACAAGAAGGAAGGCCATGCCCACTTAATTTTGCAATTGTTGATGTCCTTTGCATGTCCATCCCTCTCATGTTCCTTACCACAAAATGTGATGCTTTACTAGCTGTCATTAATCCTAAAAATCATGTCCATCTGCCAGCTGACTACTGACAGTCCCTCTGGCAAAAAACCTTTCTCACTTGTGACAGATACGGTCTGTATAATGCTGTCTTGAAATGAGCTGCTTCTGTTTCTCTGAAAGTACTTTTAAAAAGTTTTGCTTTTAATCATACATAGGGGGTCTCTCCTTCCCCGTCTTCACCCCATGAGATCGCTGTTTCTCTGATGTTTTTTCACAGCACTGCAAAGCTGCTTTATGTAATCTCCCTGCTGCTCTACACCTCCATCCCTCCCAGGGAATGGAGCTGACCTGTTTGTGGATAATTCCTTTTGGCTATTATCAGCCTCAGGGCTGGCTGTGAGAGGGCTGCGCTGGCCTGCTGTGTGTACCTTTGCCCTGTCTTCACACTTTTGGTCTGAGTTCCTCTTCATGTGTGTCTCCTGCAAGGCTCGTTTCCTAATGGTGGTTGTTTTTCTCCCTCTTTGAAGCACAATATTCAGCAGTAAGAAAAGTTGACTAACTTTTCTTACTGCTGAGTAGTTCTGTATAGTTTGGGAAATTGTTTCAAACACATGAACTTATTAGCTGAATTGGATGTGGTAGTGGGCAGTAACACTTTCAAGCCAATGCAGAGAGGAAGATTTTGCAAATGAGGCTCAAAAGAGCTATTTTTGCTCAATAGGGTTACTGAAAGAGTTATTCCTCACCTGCAAGAGATATAAAAATTTTCTAATTTTGCTCTGTATTCTAGAGAAATTAGCCTAAACTAGAATGCTGCGGTGAAGTGAAGCTGAAGAGTCAACCTGGCAGCTCTGCACAGCAGCTCCTGGAGTATGGCTGATAGACTGCAGTAGTAAGGTATAAGTATTGCACATATAACACATCCATAACAATCTTGGAAAGACTTTCCAAAGGCACAAGTTACCAAAGGGGACTGAGAGAGACAAGAATCTTACTGAAAGAGTGTAAACAAAAAATCTGGCCTTACTGCAAAAAAAATTCTACTACTGTTGATTAATCTATTAATACCTTTGTCAATAAATATGTGTATCCCATAAATAAAAAACTAATCAGTTTTCCACAATGTTTTTAAAAGAAATAGATGCTGTGAAAAAGATTACCCTTTATTGCCTTCTTTGAGAAAGTTATTGTAAACATTCAGTCAGAAGGTGTAAATAGTAGACTCCCCTGTTCTGCACTGTTCTTGAGCCTTCTGGTTGTCTCTTTGAATAAAGTTCTACTATTATTTTTGTGTATCCTGTTCCCTCATACATCCTTAATTGTTTCCTGGAGTTTTCTGTCTCACACTTGTTACCTTATAGTATTTTAAGTTATGTTTTGTTTCTTTGATATGCAAGTTTGATAGAATGTGCTCAATAGTAAAAATCATTAGCTAGGTACATCTAAGTAAAGAGAATTCAAGAGATAGCTTTTAAGTGTATAAGTCACTGACTCAAATTTTCAGATTGTTCCTTAGAATACCAGGAGTTGCCTGAAGTGCTGTGGGTGGTTCTTTTGCTTCTCTTTTCAACTGCTAATATTTGATCATTTCCTAAACCACTGCTCTTCTCACCTTGGACTGAATCCAAACTATTTCTTACTTTGATGAGTAAGCCTATCAAAAAGTCTGACTCAGTGATACATTAAGCCATGACACACCTTCGAATTTAATTACTGCATAGATTTAGCACTGTTGCAAAATAACACATTCAACAAACTGAAATCTAAAATTTTATCAGAAGTGGAGCAAAAACAAAATAATAGAAGTTCTACAACAAGAAAGAGAACAATGTAGATTCTATGTTCCATGAAGAAAAAAACCCCCAGAGCTAAAATGTACACTCAGAATGATGCAGGAACTAATTAATCTTCATGGACCTTAAATAATATAGTGCAGGAGTGTCGCTGTGCTGTAGTAACATGTGCTCATGGTTTAAGAAGATCTCTGTCCCAAAGAGTGTCACTTCTATAACCGCTCACTGTTCAGAGTGGTGGGCTGGTTTAAAACATGTGAAGGTGGTGATATGTAGAGCTCTGTGATGCCACTGTAACAATAAATCAGGAGAAAAACTTTGTCTGTTCTGGACAACTTTAATTCCCTTTGCTAAAGAAGCACTGCAAAGCAAACCTGTCCAGGTGTCCCTCCTGTGAATTGCTGTAGGTGACAGGATCTCCCAAGACAGCGCTGTGGCTTGCTGGGCACTGCTGTCATCTGTAGTCAGTGGTGGCTCAGATGGAGCAGGCACGCAGCCTGTCCGAGTTGTGACAAGCTGCTTGAGCTGTGACAACGAGTTGGAACTGGCTGGTGTAAAAACGACCTGTGCAGTTGTTAGAAACTGAAGGTTTTCTTTCACAGTAAGTGCAAGGCATGCAAGTTAAAAGGGGAGACTGAAATACCCTTACAATCCCAGAACATGATGGGATAATGGTTAGTATTTCAGAAATACATGTCTTATTAGTTCATACAAACTCAGACACTGTGTAATCGTTCTATGTGATAGGGAAAGCTGGGGCTTTCATCTGGATTTATTAAAATGAACTACTTATGGAAGAGTTCAAAAATCTGTCTCAGTGTTTAAACATTTGAGTGCATAACTGAGGACAGACACCTAACAATTCATAGCTGAGTATAATCAGCCTTGCACGTCATAAAACATAAAACACAGAATCCTTCCTTTTAAAGTGGTTGCTGTGTCTAGATCAAAGGTAGAGGATTATGCAGTATGCCCAGTTTAAGAAAGTGCCATTCAAGAGGTTAATGTAAAATTGGAAGCACCAACACTTTATGCTAAGTGTTATCTGCTATCTTTCTATTATGTAGAAACATTAGTGAGTGTTTACAGCCAGCCATGCCAAAATTCACTGAGCTCAGAAGAAGAAAGAATAAAGGAAGCCTTAAACTGTGGGGTTTGTATTTAAAGCAACAACCTAGAAGTAGCATTGTGTTACTCAGTGTCTCTGATCGCTGGATATTGGTGGGTTTGCAGTCTAACATAATTTTAAACAATAATGTGTTACATTCACCTGTCAGCCCTGTGAATCTGACCCAGGAATGAATAAGTATATACTGGGTCTTGTGGCCCCAGTGTCCATAGTGAAAGTGGTGACTGGGTTTGAACAAAGGCCAGCTGCTCTGCATCATCTTCAGACCTTTGCCTTTTCCATGTTCTGTGTGGTTCCCAAGACTACAGAATTAAAAGGTGTGTAAAAGTGGTATGACTTCATGTGTTTTTAATCCAAATTTATGGAGATTGTTTTAAAGTCAGAACTAACCATTTTGAATTTCAAGTTTCTTGGGGAGTTTGAAAGAGAAGTAAATAAAACTACTTTCCTCTTCTGGGAGCAATTTTGACTGTTGTTGAGATTTGGAGATGAGGGAATGTGGCTTTGCTCTTTAAACAAAGTCACTCTTCAGAGTACAAGTACATTAGCAGGAATTCCTTCTCTCCAGTCCTTTGATTCTCTGTAGTTATCTGTGCTACTTCAAGATTTATGGTGCCTTCTGTAATGAGAGAAATCTTATGTAATATATGCAGCCTTTGTACTTTCTAGACCAGAGCCTAATCCAGCTCTTAGTCCTTTGAAAAATGCCTTCATGTCTGCCTGCCTCTTTCAGATCTTGGGCTTTCAAAGTGTAAAGACCTATATTTTTAATAGTCTTGGCCTGTATTCTTTCCTGATGAAGAACTGGTAACCTTAAAAAAGTTAATTGTGAACCAGACCCAGTCAGAAGACCTAGTGGGCTGAGTGCATAAATATGTATGTACACAAACAGGCTTTTAATGATGGTATGGAAACTATGTAGGCAATCTATTGATACAATAGTAAGCATAAGAGCTGCATGAATAATAGCTTCTAAGTTTGGTATTAGGGCTAGTTAGTGCTATCTTGTGTGATGATTCATTATTATGAAGCCTAATCATTACAAGCTACAGCAGTGTCTCAGGCAACTTGGCATAATTACCCTGTGTTTCTTCAAGAAAACGCAAAGCCTTCCTTTGTCTGGCAATGGCTGAGTAATTGCTGAACAGTTACATGTTTATGTGATATGAAATAGAAATGATACCATAATATTTTCTCTTTTATCTGCCTTCCTGAGTTATCAGTTTCTTGCTTTTGTTGTGTTTTGGTTTGGTTTGTTTGTTTTTGTGGGTTTTTAAAATTTGTTTGTATTTGGGGTTTGTTTATTTGGTTTTTTATTTGTTTTGTTGTTTGATTTGTGTTGTGGTTTCAGTAGCGGGGAAGGGGGCCATAAAGATGGCTCCTGTGAGAAGTGCCTGGAATTCTTCACCATTTCCAGCAGAGCCAATCTCAGATGGCTCTGAAGATGATGGACATGCCCCTGGCCATGTCTGGGCCAATTAGAAAGCTTGGTTAGGCCCCTGTGATGACATATTTAAGGAAAAATCAAAACAAAATGCACACGCAGCTGCCTTTAGTTACAGAAGGAGGAGGATGTGAGAACATGTGAGGGAAAACAACATGGAGACACCAAGGTCAGTGAAGAAGGAGGGGGAGGAGGTGCCCCAGGTTCTGGAGCTGCGATTCCTCTGCAGGCCGTGGTGAGCCCATGGTGAGGCGGGGTGTCCCCCCTGCAGTCCATGGGGTCCATGAGGGATGCAGAGCCACCTGCAGTCCGTGGGTGAGGTGCCAACATTGGAGCGGGAGATGTCGGAAGCCGCAGCAGCCATGGATGCCAGAATATGCCGTAGCAGGTGCAGCCCAGTGAGAGACAGAGACTGAGATAAAAGTCCTGCAGTTTATGGAGGAGGTGACCACGCTGAAGCGGGTGGATGTCAGAGGAAACTGCAGTCCAGGTGGGAGACCCGGTTGGAGAGAGAGGGGCCCCCTGCTTCCATGCTGGAGCAGTTTGTCCTTGGAGGACTGCANNGACTGACCTGAACTCCCACACCCTGCCCCCCTTGCACTGTTGGTGGGAGGGAGGGAGGGGTGGGGAGTGGAAAGAAGGGTGTCTTTTAAAGGTTTAATTTATTTCTCATATCCTCCTTCTAACTCAAGTAGTAATAAATTTCACTTTGTGACTTAAGTGAGCCTAGTTTGTCCTTGGAGTGTTTTCTCCCGGTTCCTTATCTCAACTCATGGACCTTTTTGTTAAATTTTTTTTCCTCTCTCCTTCCCTCCTCTGCCCAGCTGTGGCAGGAGAGGGAATGAGTGAGCAGCTGCCATGGGTGCCTGGCACTTGGCCAGGGTCAAACGACGACAGTTTGCCTTTTTTTCCAGTTCACATAAAAAATTTGCATCTCTTATTGGTATTTTATGGGTAGAACACATTGTGCTGATGCTGCTGAGTTTGCTGCCCCATCTGCTTTAGCAATTAAGACCTAGACTTGGGAGAAAAAGTCCTCTCCCCTGGGATTTGATGCCTAGCAGTTAGCAGTGCACTGGATTCAGGTGTCATTGAGACTTGTGCCATGAAATTCATGTTCTTTTTGTGCTGTGTTCACAGTAATTGAAACTCCCATGAACTTTTGAAAGTAGTCTTCATCACTGTATGTGGTATTTAGTTGGCTCATCTCGCTGAGTATCTGATACAGTTGTTGGTTGTGTATGTGTTTTCTGTTGGATTTTTGGGGGGAGGAAAGTAGGTATTATTGTATTAGGAACAGGCATAGAGAGAGAGGAATCCTAATTTTATAGGAACTTTGGAAGTAGATAAGTCTTCCCAGATCTCAGTCTCTTCCCAAACATAATTTTTGTTCCTTTTCAATCTCAGGAACATTGGGAGTTTTCTCACAAAACAAAGTCCCATTCTGTCTTCTGTCTATAATTCAATTTACAAACTTACGGGGAGTAAAACACTGTTACAGAGTAGTGAAGAAGCTGAATTTATCATTTAAACAGAGCCTTTGTTCCATACCTGGGTAGTGTATTATGTAAAATGTAAAGTATGGATTTATGTGTAAATTGGGCAGAAAAACAGTAGAAAGGACAAGACATGCAGTTAATGCGTAAGAGTATTTGCCTGCAGTGTCGAGCAGTGAGGCATGTGTGTCCCAAGGGTGGGTTATGAGGCACTGAAAGGAGCAGGAAAGACCTGTGCAGGAGTTCTACATGAGCTACTGTGTCTGGTTAGACAAATGCCTCTGAAAACATGATTGGAAACATCTTCTCTCCCTGAGAAAGAGTATTGCCTGGGCTTCATGGGATTTTGTTCCACTTAACCTCTAATTTGGGAATGCCATATGGCGTGTTGCTTTAAAAGCTGATGATTCCTGTTATACGCAGCAGATTTTGGAAAATGATTTTCACTAAGTGAGCAAGAGATGGAGCACTTTGTATTCCTCATACATCCAGCACTATTAAAGAAACATATTGGGACAGACAATAAACATTGCTCAAACACTGTTTAGTGCCTCTTGCAATACCTTAATACGACCATCTGGTGAACTGAAATCACGTTACAGCTTATTTGTAGGTTCTTTTATATCATTTAATGGACTTGTCTGACAGTGTTTTGACCAGGGAGCTGAACCTCCTAAAATAGGATTGTGGTGTGAGTGCTGAAATATTGTGTGCTTGGCTTGCTTTGTTTCCTGATGCCAGGTGGGTGCAAAAGAAGGGTACTGGGAATGCTCGTCTCATGGGTGGAATTTTGGTGCCCCATTCAGCCCATTTCAAGCTGTTGAGCCACTGGAAGAAAAAACTGCAGCTCCCGTTGCATTCTAGGAAAAACCTTTTGCTGAATGACTTGTAACAGGTTTGGCTCACATGGGTTTTTTGGATCTGACTGATTACTCTTAAGTAGCTGTCTTGGGATGCTTATCTGATCTCACCTTCTAGACCTGAATTTCAAGTCATGAATCTGAGGCTTCTATTTTTAAGGGCATACTAAATACACCCTGTTGATTAATGTTGTCATAATGTAAATGTATTTAATGAATGTTCTTTGTGCTCGCTTTTAATGCCATCATGTGATGATAAAAGTCCCCCTTTTAATTGTTTCTTCATCAGTCATTGATGAATAGGGTTCTTAAACTATGAAACAGCTCTCCCAGGCTGTCCTTCTGGTTCTGTTCCAGCTTAAACATATTTTTGGTTTGGAATAAAATATGATTATCCAACATTTTAAAAAAGAAATTGCACCTAACCTGAGCCTGGCATTAGTTGCTGTTTCTCCTATCTCTTTGAATTGCATACAGTTTGAAACAAAGCAGTTACAGGAGACACTGGCAAGTGCAGAAAAATATATCCAAACAATTAAATGTTATGCTCAGTTTTTCCTAATCGTAATACTTTAAAATCCCATAGTATGAAGTCTCAGACTAATGATTAATTGTTCATAATTAGCAAATAGCCCAGTGTGAAAAAAGAGGGTGTCTTTTTACCTGACAGAATAAGAGGAAGGAAAACACCTATCTTGATCCTTATCCTGTGGGGAAGATTGTCATTATTATGAATCAATTTAGACAGTTTGTTATTAACAAAGAGAAGTTTAAGAGCAAGGACAAATGCTGATAGCCCCAGCCTGCACGTTCTATTATAGTGTTATTTCTTTGATAGTAATTCCTCCTAGGAAGAGGAATGACCATGTCCTTTTAGAAAGAAATCCTTTGCAGCCAAAAGAAAAATGCAATGTATCCTCTTGTGCTGTGACCTGAGGTAAAAGATAAGATCAGTCTTAAACAACTACTCTTTAAAAGGTATTTATTCCCTCCTATACTGTGGGAGAAAAGAAAAAAGTACAATAGAGGAAAGGAAGATTACTTTTTTACTCTTGACTGAATCATCTCTTTTCAGTGTTTATAAAATACAATGTGATCATTTCACATTAAAAGGAAATTAATTTTTCTGTTAGGCACTGTGAGATACATTAACAGTGTGCTGAAATGGCTTTTCAGTTTGTCCAGCAAGGCTCACTTGTTCACAATTCATCAACCTGCTTGTTCACAATTCTAGCAAAATAATGATAAACAAATAATTCCATTTATGGAACAGTTGGATATTATGGACATCTTATTCCATGGAGATAGGCTTTCTAATTTGTTTTTCTAATAATTCTGGGAGCGCTATAGGATGGGAGACTCTAAATTAGGTTTAAGCAATGGTCCATATTACATATGGCAATATGTAATAGTGTGGATCCCTGTGTAGCCATTCCTACCATTTTAAACATCTTTTTTCTTTGATATTTTTCAAATTAATGTTCTTTGAAACTTATTTTCTTATTTTTACTAATTGGTGGAACAGAAGTTGTAATTGTCAGGCTAACAACACTGGGTGTTTTATTTTGTGTTTTATTTATAAATGGTTTCATATTTTACTCCTTCCTAAGTAATGTAATTACTTCCAAGCATTGCTTCAATAAACTTCAGTACATAATGCCTGGACCAGTTACCTTGGTTTTAATCAGTTTTTTTGTCTCACTCTTTGCAAGTGGTAATTTCTCAGCTGTCTGTTTTGTAGCACTACGAGATGCTTTACTAAAAGAAGGTTATAGATCCTCTCAGCCTGGGGACAACATTCTCTGAGACTTGGTCTTCAGCAATGTTGAGCAGCACTTGTGTGCTAAAGGTAGGCTGAGAGAAGTTACGTGACCGCAGTGAAATACCTTACACTGCCATGTAACCTCCTTTCCCCATCTCGAGCAAATGCTTCTGGGTGTCAGTGTTGCAGTGGGAAGTGGGATGCCATCATGTTGGAGAAACTGGAGAAGGTCACTTGTGTATGCTCAGCATCAGCTGGAGGCTCAGAGGGACTTCATGTGGCTAAAATGTCTCAAGGAAGGGTCTGAGATGTAAAATCACAGATGTGGTTACTAGAGGAAAAAGGAGTCAGTGTGTGTGGTTGAATTTAGCTTGGTCACAAGAACCAAAGACTCATCTCTCTTACTCTGTTGGAGTGAAAGGCAGAGGTGGTGGAGGTGATTGCAGTGGCTTTGGTACTTTGCCATTGTGTGTTTGCATGGAACTAAAGGGTCCTCTCAGACCTTGGTGACACAAATATGTATAATTCCACTCCTGCTCAAATATTGTAGCATGCAGCTTAGCAAAAGAACACCATATCTGTCTGTTAAGCAAGAAACAATAAAAATGTAGAAAAAGCTCTTACTTTCACCATAAAGCTGGGTGTGCTAAAGGCAGTTTGTATTAGCAGGTTCGAAGGGCTCTGATCATATACTGCTGTCTGATGGGCGAGCAGGTGTTTGGTGTGTTCTTGCCATCAACAGCTCAATGGAGCCCAGAACTCCAAAGTCCAGGGTAACATGCCCTCTGCTAAGCCACTTCCACCCAGTTGTCGGTAGGACAGACACCTGCAGGAGGAACTTGGCTTGGGAGCAGGCATGAGGGCCTCTCTCTAGCAGGAGAATCATCCTTCTCTCCGCTGCCCAGCAGTATGAGCCACAGCAGGAGGAGCTGCACTCACCAGCAGGGAAGGGCACGGGAAGGGCGCTGGCAGCTCCTCAGCAAGGCTGGGCTGCTGAATACCTGTGTGCCTGTGACTGTACAGGGGAAAGGGAGCTTTGTCCGAGGGATGGCTAATTAGCTGCCCCAATTCACCCAGCTGGTGTGGTAAGCAGTGTAGCTTGCTCTGTACTTTGCAATTTCTTCTCCCTTGCAAAAGTAAAGCATCTGCTGCTCCTTTCCTCCCCTTGCAGAGGCTTTCTGCTGATCGTGTGGAACAAATGTTTCTTCCCTGGATGTTTTCACTTTGCCTTGATTGTATTTACTTGCGACAGACATTGCACTATCGTTCTGCTCATGTCCCTGCTGTGGCTTAACCAAACCTGCCATTGACATCTGCTCTTGTGTAGTGGGAACAAGGATAATGGGCAAAGAACCTGATCTTGCAGGAAGTTCCACTCCTGCTTCCAATGGGACCACAGTTTAAGACAAGATTATTTTTTTCACTGCCCCTGTGTATTTTATTTGACATGGCCGTTAATATTGTCCTCCAATATTTATCAAGTTTGATCAAGTAATTAAGCAGTGACTGAGGGGTTTATTCAGTGCATGCTTCTGTGGTGAAATGATACCATTATGTATAAAGCACAGTTTTATAGACAGAATTAGGCAACTAAGTGAACTAATATGTAGAAGATCACAGCTGCTCCTTCCCTCCTCCTTTTTAAACAAAAAAAAAAGTTACATGGCACTTAATATCTTCTAGTATAACACAGGGATTAAAAATGTTTTTAAGGAACTTTGTGCTTGTTTGAATACTCAGAACCTGAAAGAGTACTGCCGATTACATTAATCAGGTGTTCAAATCTGAAAGAATTATATACAACAATTTCAGGTAGATATATTCACTCTAATACACAAAATTGTGCATTCAATCCATTTGACTGTTACTTTTATAGTGTTAATCATAAATTGCAGGTTCCTTCTATACAATTAAATAATATCCTGTTTTTAAAAGGTAAAATGAATCCTATAAACAGCAGTGTTAATACATTTATTTAGTTTAATACATTTATTTAGTTTAAAGTCTTGAGAAAGCTCATTGAAAACAAGTCAATAGAACAATTGTGCATTTAATTGGTAATCTATTTTATGTTTTATTAAATGCTGAATGTTGTTTTCCTAATTCACTTACATGGTAATGGGTAATCAAGTAATGATCAGTGGCTTGTAAGTTAAAAATAGCTTCATTGTATAGAACCTCGAAAGCTGAACAGGACCTGTCATCTGAATGGACAATTATGAACATACATAACGTTTTTTCCCCAAGAAACAGTAATTATTTTGTTGGTAACTGGTGTTTACCTTAACATACCAGATGGTTTCTTTCCAGTCTGTTCTCAGCACTTCTGAAAACTGCCTTTTGGACTGAAAACTCTTGGACTTGAAGAATCATTTTTTTTCTTTGATGTGTTCCCGTGGGGGTAAAACTTGGTACTGGAATATAGCCCACTTGACTCCTAAGGTGGTGTGAGGGAAAGACAGCCTGGATGATTTTTATTGTTCAGAAAAATAAATGGTGATTTGAGCATGGGTCCGTCAAGCTCTAGCCATTGTTCACAGGAGAGTATGAAATGCCATCTAGTAAGGGCCTGAAGAACCATGACTTGGATCTCAAAACCTGGTGGGGAGAGAGGGGAGGATGAGAGGCCGGTGGGTAGCTGCTATGTACAAAAAAGCAACAGCAATGAAAGACAATAGTGTTGCATGTGTGCTAGGCTCTTTAGGGAATAATTAAGCTTTCCAAGCACTGGGAAGCACAGAGTTGCAGTGTTTTTACTGGAGACTGGAGGTTTCCAGTGCTATGCTAGTTACAGGTTAGGTGACCAGGTGTGTGTGCCTGTGCCACCCTGCTGACATGCCCTGGGCATACTCACAGGGCTGTACTTGGTGCCCGTATTGGTGTAACTGAATATCTGGTGATAAAAAGAACAACAGGCTCTGAAATAGCACAGACAACTGAGTAGCTTGCAAAGATACTTGGGACAGAAAATTTTACACTCAAAACTAGTTTTTTTTATCCTGGACAAATTTCTTTTCAAACTCCTAAGAGTAAGGCTTTAACTCAGCAGCCTACAACCTACTAGCTCAGAAAAAGTCAAATTGGGAGTCTACTTCTGAAAACTGACAGTGCCAGCTGAGGTGTTATTTTATAGTTTGCCAATTCCTCCGGTCGACATTTGCGAGAGCCAGTAGGGGAAACAATGCATGTGTGTAAGTCAAAGCACAAATTTTATTTCTGGTCTGTCTTGGAGTTTTGTTTTCCCCAAGGTAATAAATAGCTCATTTACTTAGTGAAGCAATTGCATTAGAGAGTTCACCCTACGTACAAAAACTTTAGCTTGCTTTAAGGAAAAGTATATTATTTAACAGCAGCATTGAAATCCTTCATCACACACAAAGCCCTCAGGGACAGCTGAGTGCAGTAGATGCTTGCACTGACAATCTACAGCAGCTTGCAAATGCCTCTGATGTAAAGCTAGCCACTGGGTGGGTGAATTCAGAGCTGAGTTGGTTATCACTATATTTAAAGAAGGAAAAAGGAGAAAATATGTAGCAAAATCCTGGTTTTCTTCCAGCTGTGTTTAAATCCTCAGTGAAGGGCTTCAGATAATATTTGGGGAGTATGAATTTTGTAAGTAGGATGGCAATAGGTGCTTCTAGAGATTGTATTACTTTTGAAACTATTAACTTGTCAGATGCTTCTGCTTTCTTTTTGGTTCAGTGGGAGGAAACAGAATTATTTAACTTTAAAGATCCTCCTCTAGCAAAAAATCCCAGTATTTTTGTTGTGATAATTCAAAGGCATACAGAAGAAACCAGAAAATTACTGATTATGACAGGAATAAACTGGGGATGTTCCAGATTTCCCTAAGTATTTGTGTCTCCATCCTTTAAACAGGAGGATTATAACACTGATACATTAAAATGTATTTCAGGAAAAAAGTAAAACCCCACAAATGCAGAATTACTACAGTTCAAAAGATGAAAATCTTAAGTAGGCCATTGAAGGAGGCAAGGGAAGAATCAAAATATGCCAGTGGTATTAGCAAATTCTCAGAGTGATCTATCTTCCTCCCGGAGTTCAAGACCTTCCTACAGAAGATGACAAAACATGTTTAACATCAATTTAATTGCAAACTGTAAAACTCAGGGTCCTTATTAATCTATGACCAAGTAACTCTGTTCTTCCTAGCTAAAGTATTAAATAACCATCTTTTACTTCACAATTAAGTAATCACTCTTGAGAAGCAGCAGGTGCAATGGAATAGGAAAAAATGGAAAAGGGAGCTATACAAGCCAACAGCCATTGATTTATGTATGTATTATCTCAAAACAAATACAACAGATTAGGTGGCAATGAACATTAATCAGTTTTGACACTGAACTGGGGGGAACCCCGAGAATGTAGTTTTGATATAAATGTGTGTTTAAGGAATACTGAAAATTAGGAAGATGTGCTCTAAAATTTTGAAATGAGCCAGGTTAGCTATGAGCAATGGGATTTAAAAACCAATAGGATGAATCTACTGGCACTCAGAGGATTGCCTTTGTGTCAGTTAGTGCTGGGCCCAAATGCGTTCTTCACCGAAACGCATCTGCTCTGTGTGCAGCAAACAGGGCTGATGTTCCCTCTCAGGAGCTTGTTGTGCTGATGATCCTCTGGTCAGCAACATTGTGCCCTTCTGGGTATATTTTTGACTCAGGTCTCTTGGCATCAATATAATCACAGGTGGATAGCACACCTTTATCCTATGGAGTGAGGCAGGAGGCCTGGGTGAACCAGCAAAGCATTATTAAAGGAATGAGCCATATACTTCCTTCTTATGCACATCTTTCAATTGACTTGCCTCTGGCTGTCCCACTAGGTGCAGGAGAACCATGAGGCTGTGGGGCAGCTCAGAGGGGTATTTGCAGTTTTGTGTGGTGGTGGAACTGCCTGCACATGGGTGTCTTCTCAGGTGTGAGGAGGAGAGAAAACAGTTTTGAATGTGACAAGTTACAAATTGGGTTTTTGCAGGACAGTTCCTGCTAAACTGTCACTAAACTCAGAGCATAAGATATACTGGCATTTTGGGTTTCCCTGGAGGCTTGGTCTTTTATTAGTGCTCTAACTAAAAGTGGAGCATGAGGCCTGAAAAAGTGGAGGTGTTTCCATAATTGAATTATTGATTTGGGGAGGGAGGGAAAAGATGATGAAAATTGTTGAAATACCATCATGTCTTAGTGCTTGTTACATGCTCACTATTCTGAAGATTCAATTTCCTGCTTTGTTGCTCTTTTGTAACCAATATACAAATATTTTTGTATTGTAATGCAAGTACATAGTGCTGTTAAGACCCAAATGAATGGCAGACAAATTCCATTTTTGCTTTTACACATCCACCATGGCTGGATATTAGTTGAAGATTAAAGAGTCCATGTGCAAAGGAAGAATCCTGTTAGCAAAATACCATGGAAGGCTTTGATTTGTTTGTGGCACCTGCAAACTGGCCTACCTATATCTTGCTTTTAAGAATTTTGAACTGTTTATTTTAATGGTGTTGACTGTGCTTCTTTCAGTCTTGCAAGCTGTGGAAGTTTAGGGAAAATAAATGAAAAGTTCTGTATTTGAATTGTCATTGTGGCTTAGGTTTTTGTTTTGTTTTAACCTACACCTTGAAAGGTAGGAAATACCAGAAACCTTGCAATGTAATATGCATAGCTGACCTTTTGAGTTCCGGATTACATCAGGAAGGAGGAAAGTACTTCGAGGTACAAAAGCATAAGGTTAAAACAAGGTTTAATAATTCCTACACTTTGTGTCACTGGAAACAATAAATACTGCAGAGATGATTGTGCAGCGCTGCGATCAAAGACAGAAGAAAAAATGCAAATATATCCTGAGCCATTAAGATGTTAAAGCAATGTTTTCCGCATCACTGTAACTTCGGTTGTATTGAACTGTGAAGTTGAGTACCAGATACAGAACAGAAATAAATGCCAAGTGTGACAAAATAAATCGAGAGAGAAATTAATGCCAAATGGTATCAGCCAAAGCTATTAAACAAGAATCAGACACAGCTACAGCATTCACTGTGTCGAATTCACTTGCATGCACTAATTCTGATAAGCGATTTAGCAGCATTTCCTCTATCCTGTGTAGCACAAAGGGTAATACATGAAATAATTACAATAATTGTCCCTGGGTTTGGAAGTTATATATAAAAAGCAGGAATTCCTGTCTTGACTTTTCTTTTTTTGACAGTGAGAATAAGACCCCAACTTTTTTTTTAACTGCTCTCTGAGGCATAATTCTTATTGATAATATTTTCACTACTATGTTAAAACAGTAATGACTCATGGTCCAGCAAGTGTGAGGCCTGTTGTGCTGCCAATACAGAAATATGGAATGAGAGGTGCTGTCCCCAGAGAAATTGCCATCTAAACACAGGTGGTTCACTGAAGCGATTTCATTTAAGTGATATCTCTGTAGCGAGGGCTGTGGGGCTCCAGAATATCAGAAGGTAGAGGGACAAAGAGAGGGCAAATTACCCCAACCCTTCATTGCAAAACTTTCAAGTAAATATATCAGCAGCAGATCATGAATTACCATTATCTGGTTGGGTCTGTTCAGAGCTGTGCCCACATCCCTCTCTCCCACACAGCCACATGGAAAACCAAATGGGAATGCTGGCTCTGGGGCCCAGAGGCCTGCTTGGCCAAGCACGAAGCTTTGTGGGGCACATTCAGTTGTAAATTTAATTATGTGTGTCCCACTTGCTGAGATGGGTGTGACAGCTGCTTTGATCACAAGAAGCAGTCCCGGTGCTGCCACACTGCCCCATGGCATCCATGGTAACAGCTGCTGGGGGTGAAAGGGGAGCACTGCGCTCTTAGAAGCAGTGGTGGGCTGTGGAGGAGCATTGCTGGAGATAGCCAGTACCTGGACTTTGGCCCTGTAGCTGAAGGAGGACTGTCTGTCATGACCCAGCTCTTCCTTCTGAGCTGCTCCTTCCCTTTCAGTAGCTGCTGACAGTGAGGAACCTTCCTGCACTGCCTTGGAGCGCTACATGCAGCACTGAAGGATTACAAGAGACCTGTCACTGCTGGATGGAGTTGACGAGGATCCCATGGGGTTTCTGCTTGTCTTGCTGCTGGGGCACAGAGAACCAAGGCTCATGTGTCTCCTCTGTCTGTAGCAGAACAACATTTCTTGTGACTCGAGATTGCTAAGCACAGGAGAAATATTCTAAACATCATAAATGAAATTTGAAGTATTCTCTGTTGAATCTTTGCCAGAAAAGGACAGGTGTCTTTTTACATGCTGTGTTGCGGAGCAGGCTGCAAGGCCACTCAACAGGAGCTTTACACCTCAAACCTGGAACAGGTTGGATGCATGATCACTGAAATTGCAAAAAGATACATAATTTTATCCAACGCATTTTAAAATAAGAGACAAGCCTGCTGCTTAAAGCATCTTCCAACATCTGTTTTCCATTCATTTATATGCCCTATGCGAGTGCCTTATTTCAAGATGATGTTGGCTGCTTTGTGTTGGCATTTAATGCAAGAAATTAGATATCTATCCTAAGCACAAAGTTATTTCCCCATCACTTTAAAACTTCAAATTCCAGTAGCCTGTTGTATTCAAAGCATTGTCACTTCGTGAAATAGAAAGCCCTGCTCATGTTGCAGAAGTGACAAACCATATTCTCAGTAAATCTTTACTCTTCATATTTGTGCTGTAGTTTCATTCTAATCTAAAAGCAAATTTGCTTTGAGGATATATAGTTAGCAGTTGCAAAAAGCTGTTAAATGGTATTAAGATGTCATTTGATAAGCTGGTATTTTTAAATAGCACTTTGTTCTACTTGTAAATCATGCTTTTTTGTGCATCTTATGGTCCACAGCCCTTGAGATTTTTCAGACACTTCCAGATGCTCAAGATGTGAACTGCACCCAAGTAAAGAAATAATGATTTCCATGTTTCATGATGCTCACAGGTGCGTTAATACTGCATGGAAATGTGAGCTTGTCACGTTAGTAACACAGGGGCTAGCCAGCCATGAAACTGTCCCTGAGCATCCCACTAAGGTTCCATAAGAAACAGGGTAGTTGAACTTAATTTGAGTTTAACACTTACTGCTGTCTTTTTTTAATAAACAAAAGTGAAAATAAGACCTTAAAACCAGTTGAAGAGAAGATAATAATTTTTGTGGGTGAAAACTTTTGTGCAATTTTCAAGACCCTAAATAATCCCATGCTAAAAGGGAAAAGAATGAGCAAAATCTAATTGCACAACCAATACAGTTGCAAAGTTGTAGTGTTCATGTGCTTGGCCTCTCTAACCTGGCCTCTGGAGCTAAGGGATTGTCCTTATCTTGCATAATGTGGTGAGCAGTTCCTGGCAGAGGTATGACTATGGCTTGATGGTGAATGTCCTTGAGTTGTAACATTAAGAACAACTTTACACGTGTATAAACTCAGTTTGTCTAAACTTGATGTTACAGAGAGTATCTCATGCAGTAAGGCTGGATCTTGCTATCATTGACATAAAATGCTATTTTTCTGTCCTTTCAAAGTATGCTACATTAAATGCTTAGCAAACACTTAGTAACAAAATGTTCTCCTTACTAAATGCAGACAACGCTTCCATTAATAGGGGAGCTCTGAATCTTGTGTTGTCAATTTTGATGTTGCTCTCCACCTTCACTGAGGATTGTTGTTGTCTCGGTGAAGCTGGCAGACAGCACAGCCCATGCTGTAGGGTATCCATTACCAAATCCAGCATCTTCACTGGAAGCTGTGTTCTCCAGCAGTTCAAGCAGAGGGCACGACTGAGGCTCAGGCAGTAATTTTGAAACCACTGCAGGTCATTGCTGGAACTTACCTGCTTTGACAGGACACACAAATAATTTCTCTTCACCAGGAAGGCTCTTAGGTATAGAAGGAGTGACTTAGTGGATTAGGTATGACCTAGGGTGTTCATCTGGAAATGATTTCATTAATGTCTCTCAGATTTAATTTGAAAACTGAGATTGGAGGAAGGGCAACCAGGGAAGAAACCCGATTATTCATGTAATCTCTAATGGGGAGCACCTGAACAGAATTTCCTGGTTTAATATGATGTCTTTTTGACAGTTTTCATGCTCTCTTTTACTGGCTGTGAGTTTGAGACATTTAAATTAAAAATTTCTGACACATTCTGCTTTCAGTATTCTATTTTATGAGACTCGGTTTTTCCCCTCTTCCTGTGGGAGATTATGACTAAGTATTCCTGTCAAATGGTGTAACATAGGAGAAAGGAGGCTGCAGACCAAGGTGTTCATGGGTTTTTTTGGCCACTCTTGCCCAGTAATGCCCTTCTGCTGATGTTTTATTAAGTGAAACATTGATTCTTTAGAGCAAACTTAGAGGGGGAGGCGTGTGTATGAAGCTGGGCAGGGCCGAGGGAAGGTCTGTTTTATCCAAAACTGAGCAGGACGTTGGTGGTGCTCTGAATTTCTAAAGATCATTTTATTTGTCGAGCTCTACACTTGCAAGCACTGGAAGCTACACAAGTATTGGTAGCAGAAATAAAGCATTTTGTGTGGCTTTAAAGAGATTATTTTTGTCACCAAATACTGCCTCCTACAAAATGTATTAGTTCTTTTCACTGCATCAATATAATTAGTTCAGTCTGTTAATGAGCTTATTTCATCTAATACTTTCTTCTGCTCTTGCTGACAATACAGTTACAAAAAAAATTACAAACCAACTGAAAACAATGCAAATAGATTTGTTTGCTGCTCCTTCTACAGTGGCAGTGTGCCAGAGATGATATGCTTTGCTAAATGTCACTAACTATTATGTATTTAGGACTTAATTATGCCTTTAAGGCACTGGCCCTTTCAGGGAAGAGTGGATAAAATTGCTTCCTTGAGAGCTTTCAGCCATGCTCTGCCTGAGAAAACATGACTGCTGGTAGCGTGGTGGGAAATGAAAAGGCGAGGGGATCATCTATTCGGGATGATGGAGCATATGTTCTTGCCCACACCTCTTAGCTCTGCTGATGGATGAGTTGTCTCACTGCTTTGGGCATTAAACAAGCCTCCGTTAAAGCGACGTCTGCACCTATAGCCTCAAATGCTCTTTTTATCTGGAGCTTATAATGGCGAAGAAACTTTCAGGCTATGAAGTCTAAGGCCCTGAATACTCCTAGATTATTAGGATTATTTATACCAGTAAAACATAATGTGACTGGTTAATTAGAAAATAAAAAGACTCACTCTGCAGGCTTTTTTTGTCCAGCTAACACTGAGAGAGAAGGGCTGAAGGGGTGAGGGTCTAGACTGGCATCTTGTTGATGTCTAAATAGACTGTTGATCCAGGACACACAATTGCTTCCAGCTTCTAATTCTTAACTTCTTGGAAATATCGTATTTTATAGCATATTTATAAACTTCAGAATATATTCAGAGGCAACTCATGGGAACACAGCTAAATCAGGATTATACTGCACTGTGGAAGTATGTAGGATGTAGCTGTTGAATAATTTAATGCTTCTTTGCTCTATCAACTTCTAAGTCTATCCATTTTCCTTAGCATTTAGTCAACTCTCAAAGGTTCTCTTTCAAAACTCAAACTATTACAAACTATTGCAGATGTGAGTCTAAGTGCTATCAGTAGTGCTGGATTTCCCAAGAGCTGTCTCTCATGTCAGGTAATTTCATTTGGAGTTTTAAACCTTTAGACTGTAACTCACTGACAAAAATAATATCTCAGTTTCAAAATCTGCATGACCCAGGTTAGAGGAGCAACTACCTAACCTGGGCAACAGAGTCCAAACTTCTTGTTCCAGTGCTTCCCCATGGTTCACAGAATCGCCCTGTGCAGTAACAGTTTGTGGGCTCAGGAGCCTGGCAGCTGCCTCTTCTCTGCCACAGCACCTTCCACCTCTAATGTGAGCTTCCTCTAGCTCACCTCTGCCAGATGTCGTCGCTCAAGCTCTTCTCCAGGGCTGAAGTGTTTGAAGAGAAGAAAAAAGCATCTGCCGTTGATGACACCTGCTCCCCAGCCACCAGGCACTGATTTAACACCTTCACTGATTTCTGGAAAACTCTTTTTGGGGTTTTTGAGTACTTAATTTCACTATTCATACGTGCATAAAAATTAGAGGCGATTGCAGCAAATCTATTAATAGTCTTTGCCATATGTGTACTCAAACACATCTGGGCTAAAATATTACAGCTTAGAAGAAAGTAACACATGCTCTAGCCTCAAACAGTGTCTTGCAAACCAAAAATAGCAGAGCCTGGGTTCTAATAAGTAAAACAGAAAGAGCTGCTGCTCACATGGATTGCTTGATTTTACCCTTGATTTCAACAGAGAAAACATCCTAGAACCATTACATATTCCTTGCTGTAATATAAATAAAACACAAATGCACTCTAACTTACTGTCATCAGTGATATTTATATAAAACACTGGGTTTACAATGGTACATAATTTATTATTGAAATTATATTTAATTGCACTGAAATACTACTCACTGTATGCCTCTTCCCATTCTATTATAAATGCATCTTAGCGTGCTCCCTGCTTGCAGCTGAAATAATAAATGATTTCATAACTTGAGTTATTTGTGGGATACTGGAAATAGGTTTTCTGTCAGTATGGAGACATTTTATGAACTTGTTATGGTGTGGGTATTCATTGCTTCCTCTCTTCGGGCAGAATAAGTCTCTGGACAGTAGTATCTAGTACTTAAATATTTTGGAGGAGCTAATGTTAAGAAGAATATTGAGGGTAGACATCAAATTATAGTTTTGCTGAAGATTTTCATTTTAGTGACATGTATATAATAATACTTCACTAAATAACTTCAAATATGTACATTATAATTACAGCCTTATTCTTGGGTTGTAATTTCATAGCTATCAGTGCTTTTAAAACAGATTTTTATTTCTCCATCTTAAAATTTACCAGTACATATTAATAATAGGAAAACAATACATCTGGTATAATGGTTGTCATGAAAAATATTGAAATGGTGCCACTTCTCACAGAAAGTATTTTCCCAGTACTTAGGTGAAACACAAGACAACACTAATGCCGTAAGATTTTCAATTTTCTGAATAGTAGATTTGCTATGTGGTAGTTTTGCAGACTGTTAGATGCTACATGCCAGCTTAATAACAAGTTCCTAGTCCTCTTCTTGAAATGCTATTAAGATACAATATGAAATGCATAAAACTTAACAAATTTCAGACTTCAATGGTTTATGAAACTCTAACTTGGTAGGTTAGTATATGGTGTGATCATTCCTTTCTTTCTATTTTCTAATTCTTTCCTTTCTTTTCCTCTTTTTATTTCTGCCTTGTTTAACACTTTCTGTGAAAGGTATTTTTTCTCCATCTTTGAATGTGTGGTCACATGTATTATTAACTACTTGCTATTCTAGCCCTGCCATAAAAAACCCCAGGCATGTGAATGTATGCCTAGATTTGTGTATGGCACTGTCATAAATTGTGGTATTGTGACAAGTATTAATGAATTCATCCTTAAATTGGATCTATTATGGGAGACTGTGTGTATGAGAGAGAAAAATGTCTGTGATGAGCTATAGATACATTTTAGACATGAGGCTGTGAGATGCAAGGTTAATACTATAAACTTGTCTGACACTGGGAACTCAGAGAATTTTATATTTGAAATACTTGATACGTTAGGAAACTTTTTTAAATTATAAAGTGAGTGCATGAGTACTTGTCACTTCTGCAAATCTCTCTGTGGGTATTGGTTGTGTGGTGTCTGCAGGTGTAGTTGATGCACAGAAAACATGAAGGGCTGTTAAAGATTCAAGGGTTGTTGGAGGTGGTTCAGTGCTCAGGGATCTGTTTGTGGTGGGTTAATGCAGGGCCTCGATAACAAGCTGGGTCCAAACAAACCTTGTTACAGAGGCAGCGCTGTCAGCGTGGTGCTGACATGCAGCTCGGGAATGTGCACAAGCCCAGCGTTGGGGCAATGGCCTGTCTCTGCCTGGGGTGCAGTGTGGGCAGAGACAATTGAGGGATTTAATAAGATGGTAGCAATTGTCTGAGCAGCATTATCCTGTTGTTATCAGTAACTCTGTGAGAATAGGGCAATGAAGAAAGATGAAATGTTTTTTTGGGTTCATGAGAAAAGAGTAATGAGGGAGTGAGGCTCCTGGTTTGGTTTACGGTTGTGTAGCAGTGCAGCCTTCAGTAGGATTTCTGCTTCTGCCACTGGGTCTTAATCAATTGCTTACAATCCGTCCCTCCAGCTCCCAGTACCTATCTGTGTCCTTTGTTCCATGCCCTTTGCCAACACATCTGTATTTCCCGTAGTGCCTGCTATCCTCCATAGACCTGTTCCTTGGCCAAACATGCTGACATCTGCTCTGACTCATTATTTCTTGTAGGTTTGGGTTTTTTTCTGTACTTGACTGATGTTCTCTGCCCCTCTTTTTTCTGTTTCTGCACTTCTCAAGGATCAGGAAAGGAGGAGAAATAACTTTTCTCCGTTATCACTTACTATTTAATCAGACAAGCTGTTTGGGCACTAACTGCAGAAGGCAAAATAATTTGGCTCAGCAGACAAAAGTAAGGGCAACAAAATTTTATATTTGAGGTGGTGAGGCAGGTAAAAGATATTACATGCTCAAATAGTTTCATTTCGTAGTGGTAGACCCCACACTTTGATTTAAAAAATAAAATATTTCTAGTCTGAAATATGTCTGTAGTTAACAGTCCTGTTTCTCTTACACTTCTGGCCATTTAAAGAAGGTTTAGGACTGTATTGATTTAGGGATCTAAATGCACAAAGTCACAATTTCATACTCAGACTATTTTTTTCAAACAATTGCTATGATGAAGTGACTGATTTGTGTTATGGATGATGTAGGTTAAATAAAGGGCTAACTGTAATGCATTTCAATGCTAATTAAAATCTTGCACTACTGCCAGTAACAGACTCTGTTCTCACTGGGTGAGTCAGTTCCCTCCCTTTTCCTACTCCTTTTCCCTTTTCTCTCACATCAGAAGACCCATCTCTGATCCCATAATTTGTACCATTAATTATTAGTAACAGCAGTGCACAGAACTCAATGAAAAATGAGTTTTGCATTATTGAAGTGGTGCACATCTGGATTTCTGGTGGTTGGTGGTTGTCAATTTATGGGGTTTTGCCTTTTTTTTTTTAAGGATTTTTCCTTCTAATTCTTAACAGAAGGGGTAGAGATGGTCATTTCAGTTCCTATTTGTGATGATCGTAAATTTGTTACCATGGTATTAATCTTATTAACAACATATATCTTACAAAACATTCCCTAACGTAATATGCAACATCCTAGAACAGTGTTTTCATTGAAGTTGTCAAACATGCCATAAATTTTAGCTTCCCAAACTGACAAAAACTAGCTCTTCAGAGTCACCATGAGATGCAGGATTACAGAGCAAACTGTCTCAATTTGTGCTAGCTGTAAATCTTAGTTTTCAATTGGAATACAGAGTTAAACTTGGCATGTTTTGTCAGCTAGTGGAAAATAGAAACTATTATCTTTTCTTACAAGCAATGGTGACAAGACCTGGTAGCAAAGAGCAGCTCCAGCAACATGATTAATAACATATAATGCCTTCAACAGGTAAATTCTAGCTTGAATGAAACTGTATCCTAATTTAATTACTGGAGGGAGTGGAGAATCTACCACAATTAACATACTACTTGACTGATTTTATCATAAAAGAGAGAAAACTGTAAATCACACCTGCAAACTAGAACCATGATTCATTCATTGGTGATAAAGGCTGCTAACTTTCCTGGATCCGTTTTGCAGAATTAAAGTTTCTTCTGCCACACATAGAGACTTTGACAAAAAAAAATTGGTAGACTCTCACTTTCTGAACTCACTGTGCTTGGTTAGTAGAGATTATCAGCAGCTCTGCTGCCTTGAAGGCTGAGAGGTAGGATCTGATATTTTAATGGGAGACTGACACATTTTTTGCTGAACAGAGAAATTGCCATTTTCACAGGAAGGGGATAGGATTCAGAGGTAATTAGTCTAAATACTTGGTCATTACTAAAAAAATTTGAATTAACCTGAGTGAGTTATTTTAATACTCATAAACAAGTATTACCACAACCAGAACACCTATAAATGCAAATAAGGCAAAAAGATCTGAAGTTTTATTATAGTGTAATGGTTTCCAAAGTAGGAACAAGCCTGTAGAAGGTGTTGGAGGAGAAGGGTCAGGGCCAAGAGGAAATTTTGCTATGAGGGAATTTTATGGAAGAAAGAGTAGAAGTAAGGGGAGGGGGGTGTCTAATTTTTCCAATTTTTCTTTAAAAAAACCCTGTTACGCTAAGTGTTTTTCCTTTGCCTTCTTGAAGCAGCTTTGTGCTGTAATGTATTAAGCTAGCTTTCAACTTTGAATGTCCTCTATCATATAGTAAGTGTAAAGATTTGCATTCTGAAGGAAGTGATTTGATTTTAGTGAAACAGTATTTTGACCTGAAAAGTGTTGTTTCAGAAACTTGTGGGATAGGGAATGGTAACCCCATGTGGTAAGGATACTTGGAGCTGTGCTTGACTGAGACAAAAATAGGTTTGGTGGCTGGTGTATTCCTCCAGCAAGACTGCACTTTAATCAGGAGGAAGAGGATTGTGCAGCCAGGAAGCAGGATGATGTGGTATGAATTTTACCTAATGAATTCTGGTCTGTTATCCCAAGCAGAGGAGTGGCTGTTCTGCTTACTGAAGGCACTCAGGGAGGATTGAAGCAGAAGGAGAGATATTTTTCCTTTGGCAAACAGTTCAGAACTCAGGCTGTCCCAGATACTTGTTAGATGAAGAATAAAATCAATCACTCTGTTCCTGTCAATTCAACTACACTCTGGTTTTTCATCTCCCTTCTTCCATGTACCTTCCGTCTGCCCATCTTGTACTGTGGATAACAATAATCCTTTGCTCTCTTTTGTATTGTTTTTGTGGCCCCATGTGTCCTTGCCCCATCAGTGCTCTCCTGCACAACATTTCTAAGACCTGGGCACTCCATATCCATAGTGTTTCACATCTCTGGTGCTTAAACATCCTCCTGTTGGTCCCCAGCTCCTGCAGAGTTGTTCTTGATTATACCCATGGTCTGTTCTGCTGCTAAAGCCACTTTCTGAGCTTGTTGCACTGTCAGTGCTCCCAGTTTCTGTTCACCTTCCTTTCCCTGGCTCCTCAGTATTGCAACAGTCAAACTAATTGTCTCCCTACCTTTCATTACATGCTCGTTAATGACACTTTGCCTCCTGCCCTGGTTGTCCTGTGCCTTGAGAGGCAGCAGTACTGCAAGAACTAAAGAACAACATGAAGAGAGATTGTGGACAAAAGAGAACCAATGTGAAACCCACGACTGTGAGGAATGACAGGGGATGAAAAGACCCTCACCACGATGGCGTGAGGCAGGGAGTGGTTTGAAAATCACGGTATTAAGGACCACGAATGGAGCAGGATCCACTTCCATGGCTGGCTGAAAGGGATCTAAGCCAGTGCTGTCCTGCTGGAAAGGGATAGCCACATGCTTGCTCCAAAGGCTCTTCCACCCCTCTGGCACTGGCAGCAGCTTTCCCACAGGATGCATTGACTTGGGGTAGTTTGCTGATTTAGCAACGAGGAGCCAAAGAAGGGGTGGGGAAGGAATAGAAACCACCTCTCTTTAGAAAGGTGCATTTAATATTCTGAGAAACAAAGAGGAAGAAGAGTACCTGGAGGAGACAGTCTGTGTAGGAGGGATCTCTGATGTTCTACTCAGTCTTAATTCTTCAAAAAATAGAACGTGGGGGGAAAAATTGTATCTAAGTAAATTGGGAAAGGAGTAAAATACCATATCCTTTCTTCTCCCCAAAACATTTAGGAGGAAAAGGGAATAGTTGTATTGACTCAGTAACTAAATAAATCAGATAAGTCAAAAAGTCCAAAACAGTTGTCAACTTCTATTTTGCACGTGGCTTCAATCTAGGCACAAAATTATTTTACTGCTGGTTGGACTGCCCTTTCTTCTCCACCTCCTCTTCCCTCAATTCATCCATCTGTTGTGCCCTTTCATTCCTGAAGATATCTTTCTTGTAAGAGTGGTGATCTCTTGGCATATGATTACAAAATGCAGACGATAACAGGACCTTGATCTCTGCCTGAGGCCTCTACCTGTCTGTAGTGACATTTCCAGTGAGTCAGAGTCTTCCCAGACAAGGATATCTCTGCAACCAGAGCCCCCTTTGTGAAGGTTGCAAAAATAAACCGTGTTCACCAAGGACCTGCTTTAAGCTGAGACAAGGCCACTTCCAAATGAAAGCATTCATTTAGGCATATGGATACTGAGTGTTAAATTAACAGATGTGCCCACCTTGAAGTAATAGGGCTTGATAGAGTGGAGAAAGGAAATTTAATAGCAAATATCCTCAGGAAATTCAGTCTTCTCCAAATTACAGTTTTATATATAAATATATAGACAAGTTAAGACTTTATTAGAAATTTTACAGTATTTTAATCAGCAATCATGACATTTTAGGATTAATTACAAATTGATAACTAGTAGGTATGTAGCAAGTAACAGGATTTGTAAATAATAACACATTCTGAAAAAGGTGATGTAAAAATGTGTTGGAGAAAAATCTATCTACTTGTTAGGTCTGGGGCAAGGCTCTCTTCTTAACTCTGAACTTTGCTTCAAGTCCAGATCCAGTCCATGTCTTTTGGAACATTAGGGTTATATAGCAATCAACCTCAGTGTATTTCTTATTTCAGCTCTATTTATTTGAATTCTCATTTTCCTATACTCCAAACTTTCAGTCTTTGTTTTCTTCCACCCTAACAATTGTAAGAGATCCTTTAAAACCATGATGAAATTTTAGTAGCAAATCTATTTGTCATGTCTGAGTAGCTTCTTAATAACTAGTAAATTGTTTGATGTCTTATCTTAATTGGCACTTGAACTGTGCTATCAGCTGGATGTGTTCTTGTAACCCAGCCAGCCTCCATGTGGAAAAGCAGCTCTAACAAAGCTGAAGCCCGTTACATCTTGCATGTTTCTGGGGTTTAGGAGACTTTTGAGCTGCCAACAAGTTGAACATCTCAGAGAGATTATTTGTCTTTCAGATGCCACAGACTGTCTTTCTTTGGTATGTGCTCACAGCATTTGTTGGTGCTCTGGGCAGATTTGACCTCAATATGTCTGAATTCTTTTCTCTCCTGTGCATTTGTTTCCTCATTAATATTTGGTGGTTTCTGTGAGTTCTAATTATCTTGGAGAAGAGGCTGCTTGCAGAGTGGTGGTGGGGTTATGCCCAGCTGACTGGGCTGCTGCCAAGCACAGCCAAACCATCACTGTCCTGGAGGGCTTTGCCCCATGCTGAGTGAAGTGCTGTGTGTAGCACAACCCTTCTTCCTTTTGCTGAGTTTAATAAAATAGGAAAATTATTCCTTGGAAATCATCACAATTAAATCTTTGGGTACTAAGTCTCTCTCGATGTCATTCGAGAACTTTAAAATACATTTTAATAAACATTATTTTGATAGTAATTTTATAGAGAAAATTCTTACTAAATTATGCCTGACAGTATGTTCAGCTGCAACTTGTGTGTCTTGAATTTCTGAATGGGCTAGTGCTAGAGAAATAGTCTTGCTGGCAGCAGATAGGTAGGATGTGTTTCTTGCTGGTGCTACCCTGGCAGATATAGGCTATAAAGCAGCAAACCATGAAGAGCAAGTTAAAAACTTAGTTGGATATTTTAAGAAAAGTCAGTTGAAAGAATAGGAACATGATAAATTTTTTACAAGTGAAAGTAGGAGTCAAGTGGACTTGAGTTATGAGTCTGCTCAGCATGTGTTTGTTTCGCCCAGCCCTCTTTTGCATTCTTTACTCAGTAACATCTGTGGTATGTTCTATAAGCTCCCCATACAACAGTGTTTTAATGCTGCTTGTCATCTGCCTGAAAAGAGGAAGAAATATGGTCAGGAGAAAGAATGAGAAGCTAAACAACTGCTTCTAAAGTGATTTTAATACAGTGAGGAATTGAGTGCAGAGGTATTTTAATAGAACTATAAAGATTTATTGCTACTTTGTCTTAAGTATTAAGGTACAGCACTTGCAAAATGTGGTGTCCTTTGTTTTGGAATCACGAGCTGGTGTTTTGGAGATGGTTTTGTTGTCAAAACAATTGCAAATAGAATTTTTCATCCTAAAAAATTAAAATCTGCTGTGTCATACACTTGTTTTCTTACCCTATCAAGCAAATGAAACTAATGATAACCATAAGACTGCTCCTGATGCAAGTTACATCCTCAGTGGAAATGTAAGTGATAGGTTCTGGTCCTACAAAGGAAATGAAATTTTGGAGGAGAAACATGTGGTCTGATTTGTGTACTTCTTATCTTTAATCGACAGTCCTAAATCTAACTGTTAAAAAGTTATATAATAAAATCACTTGCTCACAGTGCAAAGGATTAAGAAATTGGCTCTTTATGACAAAATTATGTCACCTAAAGATGCTTTGGGTTGGTTTTTTTTCCTAGCAGAACCTTAAATAATATTTCCAGAAGAAAACTAGAGAGAATACTAAACCTACTAGTTAATGATTATCACCTGTGTAAGCACAAATATATCATAGGGAGAACACAGGTACTATGCAAAATACCCATTTTAGAAAGCATGTATCTCTTCACTGGAAAATAGGAGCACCTGACTTTTCTGTTTTATACATAGATTTTGTGCAGTAAACTGTAATTCTGTTGTGACTACCTGATGTCTGGACTAGGAAAAGAAATATTCATCTTGTCTTAACGCATTGAAGGAAGAGATTTAAATTTTACATTCCTTTCTCTTTCCATTTTTAGCATCAAGTTTCCCTGAGATAATATTATTTTCTCTTTGCCTTTTGAAGAGCATACTGCAACTTCAGAAAATCTCAAGACATCAGAAAAATACTTTTTTGTGATCCCTTTTGTTATTTATAAAAGATTACTTAATGGAATTCATTCTTTCCAACTTGCACACTTATTTAAAAGTCGAAATCCAGTTGCCAAGCAAAATAAACACAGCAGGGTAAGCTTCTGTGGAAAAACAAGACATCAATATGTAATTTTGTTGAACCGACAAAGTGAAATCATAATATTAACCTAATAATAGTGTCATAGAAAGACAATCATAGCATTATTTAAATATTGTAATAGATTTATAAACTTATAAGAGAAATTCCCCTGCTTTTGCCACAGAGATGCATGTTTTTGTGTAAAGATGTTAGTGATTTGTAAATGAAGCAGCTTGCAGTAAAAGGAGGTAAGGCAGCTGGCTTTGTGCTAAATATCCTGTAAATTCTTGGCTGCCTGGTGCAAGGGCAGTCTTGGATGTCTTGCTTGGGAAGTGGTGTTCTGCTCTTCCTGGTCTCTGGCAGTCTCCCAATGGCTGGGGTCAGACCAGGGGAGGGCAGGTTTGGTACCTGCACAAATGCTTTTAGTACAGTGCTGTGCCTGTAGGGGCATGTCAGGCTTTCATACTGGTCTCAAAAGTACTTATTTTAGTAAAATTGCCATAGAGAGGGAGATCATCTGGAGATACATAGCTCTGCTGACCATGGCACTGTAATGAACCAACATAAACATGCAAGTACCAGAATTGTTTTGCTAGATTACAGGTATTTCATTGCTATTTGCTTTTCTTATCCAATCTGTAACACCAAAAACTTATAAACTGATCTGTCAAAACCTGGCAGTAAGAATTCCTGAGGGGGAAGATTCATGCTATAATGGAGAAATTTTTTTCTTTTTTTTGGTGGAGGAGAAGCTAAGTATCAGGTTTAGTTGTTCCAGCCTGTGTTGGATTAACAGGACATTGAGCAAAAATAAGCAGAAATTGAAGCCTTTACTGTTTTGGGAAGTTTGAGGAGTACTATTTAGTTTTTGTTTTGTTTTGGGACTTTTTCAAGTGCTTGTCTGGAGAACCTGTGTTCAGGGCTATGAGGTGGGGATTGCATTTTTGGGAGATAGCCTGCTTTCTTTTTTACAGCTAAATGCATGTATAAACCAGCATACTACCTCTCCCTGTGAATCTGTGTGAAAGGATTTTTGTCATTCTCAGTAGTGGCACTGTCAATTATCAGGGTTCAAACTCTGCAGAGTCTTTGGGATGATGAGCAATGTTTTGCATAATTGAGCCTCTTCCTGTGCACCAAATGTAAGCACTGCTCAGAGAAACTTCACTCTTTCCTCTGAAATACAACTGTCCATATTGCTCTTCCCCAACCTAAGTGGGTATCCTTGGGCTGCCTGCCAGAAAGGGTGACCTCAATCACTACAACGCTATTGAAAGTGTTTCCTTTAACTGCAGTGCCTTTGGGTACCAAAGAGGGAGCTTCAGAATTGAGGCTGCTCACTTTGTTGGCCTTACCACCACAGGCAGCTGGGGAACTGATGCAGTGAAAGCCAGTTCTTCCCAAGATAAGGGCATTTGCAGAAGAAAAATATTATGTCTTTTCACAGGTGTGAAAGTACATTGTCTCATTAACAAATTAATCCAGCATTTTAAGGCAGTAGGGTTTAAAGGATGTGTCTGTTGTCATGAAAGCACCCAGCATTGCTCTCTATGCAATGTTCAGGAAGAGTAAGCCTTTGGTCTCTTATTTCCCTCTCTGCTGGTTGAGGAGCACATAAAGCACCACATCTGTGATGTTTCTGTGCTGGCAGCAGAATTGACAGAGCATGGTGTCTCCTGTGAGTAAAGATGATCGCGTGTCCTCACACATTGGCTTTTGAGGATTAACAGAGCCTTAAGCAGTGCCAGCTTCTGTCACTGTAGCCCAGATAAAACTCAGCAGTTCTCTGGGAGTTTTATCGTATGAGATGGAAATGCTTGGGTTAAAAGAATAACCACAAACTAATACTTGAGAAGTTGTGCAGGTGGTTCTCCTAATCAAAGCACTAATGCCTTTCATATTATGCAAATCCCATTGTATTACATGTGTATAAACTGTACAAATATTCTAATTCCCTAAGTAATAGAAATGTGATTTAGCAGGGAAAGGTCTTTCTTAAAGTGATAAGGCACTGTGTATAGAGCTGAGATGAGAATAAATGAGCATATTATAAGTCTCAAATTATTCTTCATTGTCAACATTAAGCTGCAAGCTACCTTAGAACCTAATGTTTCATGATTTTTTAATTATTGTAAAGCTGCATTCTTCTGCCTTTCTGCTGTATCTCAGTCATGTGCTGCTCAATGAGAGATCTGCTGCTGCCATGTGCTCTCTGCAAAGCCTTGACAAAACAATGTACGTGAGTATATAGGAGCACGAGTTTCTCCTGTAGCTGCTGGGTCTTAGCACGTGGCAAAGGGTTGACAGCCCAGAGTGCTCAGTTGACAAATCTTTCCCCTCTCTCCCTGACCAGTCCCTCCATGAATGCTCTGCAGAGTTCAGACCTTGGCAAACTGCAGCCCCAATCAATACTGGGTTACACAGGTGAAGGTGGAGCAGGTGGCACAAGTCACCAAATATGAAAGGCAGATTTTAAGGTGGATGACCTTGAGTCCAGGCAGGTTTTATTTCAAACTATAGGAAATGAGGTGGGACTTGGTTTGATTTGGGGTTTTTTGGAGACTGTTTTTTCCCAGGATTGGAAAAATTCCAAACCAAACCAAAATCCAGCTCACCAGAGTAATCTATAGTCCTACTCCAGGCTGTCAAAACTATGGTCTCAGATATTTTTATTAAATGAATTGACTGTTAACAGAACCATATTACCTCATGTGTCACGTACAAGTGAAGATCACACATATCCGGTGCTGATTTGGTTCTCCCTACAGATGACTTAGTATTAGAGATGTAGACACAAGGATGCTAGAAATAGTTAAAATTTTACTATTGAATTATATATGACATTTTCATTAGAGATGGAAAAATTGGTTCTTGGGACTAAATTTATCTCTTCTCTTTTGTACAACTTCACAACAAATAATCTTTGCTAATGCATGCAAGGTGAAGAAGAATACACTTTTCCTGGGGTCTTTTTGATAGAGATAGAAAAGTTATTTTGCAATGAGAACAACTTAATGTTTTGCTTTGGCATGTCTGGAAGTAAAAAGTCATGCTATGTAGGAAGTAGCTAATGTTTTTTTCTAATTTCTTGCTTTAAAATAATGAATTGTATGCAAGGTAAAATCACCAACTGTACTAAATTAAGAAAAGTCTCTAAAGAATTATCTTGCTTTAGAAGTTTTTATTGTCTTCAAATTGCATCTCAGTTTCTCAAGGGGTCTGAACACTTTCAGGCCAGTCACCATCAATAGTGTTGAAAACTTCTTAAAATATTTTCACCCACTTTTTCAACCTTTGCCTTTCATATCAATTTGCAATAGAAATGGATTTACTTCCAGCAATTTTCAATAAACTAAAGGCTGAAACTCCTCTCTTTTTGTCCTGCTAGCCAGAGGAGGTGAGTGACAATTCAGTTTACTGATGAAGTGTGAAGCAACTTTGCTCTCAAAATGACCAAAGACTCTTTTTGCCTCCTCTTTCAGGTTTGTTTGGTTGCTTTGGCTTTTTTTTTTTTTTCCTTACTCCTCGACACCTTCATAGCTAGTTGCTCAGCATGAGTAAACTTAAGCAAATCAGGTTTCAGATTCTGTCAGGAAAAGAAATTTTTGGCTGAAATCTCACAAGCATTTTTGAGGGAGAGCTATGTACAATATAAATTCAGACAGCAGTAAGTTGAAATTTCCTATTGCAAACAAAATGTTTTTTCTGTTTAACAGCAAGTGTCACCTGTTCCTGTGCAGTATGGCAACTGATTTCAGGGAAGGGATAAGGGCAAAACAGGTTTACTTAATAACAGCTTAAATAATTAGCATTTGAGCTTTATGAGAGTAAATATGTTAAGTATGTACAGGTTAATGTATAAAAAACACATCAATGCCTATGAAATCCTTAGATACGTCTGTCTGCCATTAGGAGTGTAATTCAAATTGTTGCCTTATTACAGTACTGCAGATTTCGACTGTATCTGAAGCAATTCTTTTTTTGACAGCCTGAAGGGGTGGATTACTTACACACACTTGTAAAAAAAATTTTAGTTGAAACATGGATAAGACCCCTTTACAGTACTTAAACTGTCAGATAAAATTATCCAAAGGTTTATTTATAAAGAAAAGTTATTTTAGCTTAATTTAAATTTTATTAACTTTTTACAGTGCAACCATTACCAAAAAACTCATTGTGTTCTGCCTTCTCATAAATCACACTAAATTTCAGACCAGTGAGTGGTCAGGTGCAATGCTTTATGTGGGCCAGAGAACTGGTGATATATTATCTTGTCTTAAACCTGTGTGATTAATTATTTCAGTGTGAAATCTGAATGTGGAGATGACTGCATTTATGTGGTGAGCTAAGGAGCGATTTCATGTTACCAAAATTCAGACTAAAGTCTCTCTCCAGTCAATGAAGTTGGAGGGTAATTCAGAACAGGACTGTATTTGAGAGCTTTTTGTCCTCCTGTGGAGGAAACTCTCCTATCCTGGAATAGAAGGAATCAAGAGAGAAAAGCTACCAAGTTTGCTAGGTGATTTAATCCTCAGTGGTGAATTTCTCCAGCTCTTGATTTTTTTCATAGTATATCAGAACATGTCTGGGGACCTGGTCACACATAACCCAATGCTTGACGAAAACTTAAATTGTAATACTGCACACAAAATGAAATTGCACTAAACATGGGAAGAACAATGGTAAATGGCCAGTTCTATGTTCTAATTATGCTGCAAATCATATTCTTTACAAGTGTGCTAACCAATAACCAGCTCTGTCTGGCTCAACCTAAAGGTTAGTTGCCTACTGCAGCAGCAAGTCTGTGAGTGTTCAGGGAGTTTATAGCTTCGTGTTGGGCCCTTTTTAATTTGATGAGGGAAAACTGATTTCATTAAACTTCAAACCCCTCTCAAAAAAAAAAAAAAAANTCTTTAGGTCATTGTGAACATACCCTTAGAGATACTGACCAAAAACTTAGTATATCCCAGAAATCAGCTGCACTGTTTGTATGACAGAATCCATCCAAACAAGCACTTGAGATTTTACAAAATACCCAAAACTACAGTGGTTTACACACTTGAGATATGCAGCTGTTTCCCTGTTTATGTTCTTCAATAAGAGAGGCCTCAGATGGTCACCAGCTCTAAAATTCATTTCCAGCACTCTGAGAGCATGGTCGTATGAATGAGGGTATTGTTGCTGGTGAGGTTGTTAAGAAACTGTGCTGAAAATAACTGAGGAAATTATCTTGTCTGTCTCAGTCCTACCTCTCCTAAATTCTGGATGTGGTAACAGTCTGATGCATAACAGCTTATTGACAGTTTTGTTTTGTGCAGAGGGTGAGATGGGAAAGAAATCTGAGGGTCCATAACAACAATGAGACCCAGAGGAGAGGATTCAATTACTGTTAAAAAAACGCAGTTTGCTGCCTGAACTACTCTTTGAACTTGTTTCATGCAAGAAGACCCAAGCTGATGTTTAGAACCAAAACAGACATTTGTGGTGTTACCCAGTTAAGCATGTCAGTCTTCCAGGAGAAATCTTATTTACACTTTTTCATTATTGTTTCAAGGTTATTGGGTGTTTTTTGGTTTTCTTCAAAAGCTATTTTCTCCAGTCTCCAGGTTTTGTTAGACAAAGATTGCTTGTTGCTTTAGACTTGCGACTTAATTATCTGCTATATTTGCTTTGCAGTTTAACACTGACTTAATTCAGTATCACTATTAATTCACTAATCTTATTGTTTGGATCTCTGCTATGACTTAATTTGGTGATAGTTCTGTAACATTGCCCATCAGATCAATAGAAATGGAGAGCATTTCAAGCATTTCTTGAATATCAACATCAGCTTCATGATTGTACATTTCTGAGAAGTTACTGGGGAAAAGCATTTAAGGTGTGACCAGCTGAAATTGTCTCAGGTCCCCTGAAAATCTCTGAGCTAATGATGCGCTGTTGGGAACCTCATATCGCATCTCACGCAGAGCAGAAGTCAAAATCTGAAGCAGATGATCTTGTGGCTCCTCTTCACTACCCCTGGAAGTTCTAGCAAATGCTCCTTCATACATTTTATCCCTGTTCTGGTTCTGAGAAGACATGATCTTGTCTTATTGCCTGTTTTGCTCCTTTTGGAGGTCTTTGTTCAAATCAGACCCACTCCCAACTGAGGGGACTTAATCCAGCTAAGGTTTTAATGCAGCCATGGTCATTGGTATATAAAAAGCTTTATTCAAGTAATATTAATAATGTTATAATACATCCAGTGTTCTATGTCAGGTACGGACTTTGACATTCCTGCTAGCTGTCTCCCTTGATACTGAAAAGCTGAAGGAAACGCAAGTTTTGTTTGTGACCTGGGAAAAAAATCTGAAGTTTTTATTTCCATCTATTTGTGGAGTAGACAATAGCAATATTTCTAATTAGGGAAAAATTGTCAGGCAACTTTCATGTACTGGCGATTACACAAATGGGGCTGAGGGAGAAACACTCCCTTTGGCACAGACCCCGAGCGTCGGGGCGAGCTGAAGCCTTTGCTGGTGTAGCAGAGGGGTCCCTGTGGAGGTGCAGGGAGTCAGTCGTGAGCTGAGGAGCTGCTCACCAGGACCCGCCCCAGGGTGTGACAGGGAACAGTCTGGGAGGGCGATGGGATTGTCCACCCCTCGCTGGACAGCGGGCAGTTGTCAGAGTGGTTACATTTTGGTGGAAACGCTGCTTTCGAAAGGAGAGGACAGCGGAGCAGCTGCGGGAGGGCTGCAGCGTGCCCGTGCTGTGGGCTGCATGCCTGTGCTGCAGTGCTGGGGCTGTACAGCACGGCCTTGGGCACCCTGCCTGTAGTGCTGACCCCTGGGGCTCTGCTCGTTGCTCCTCGTGCAGGTTTTTCATTCACTCACCAAGCTGCAAGTTGTGCTGGGTATTTCTACCTAAACTTACTGATGTCTTAGAGCAACAAAAATGTCAAAGCATCAATGTCCTGCAGTCAGCATCCTCAAAGTTGGCTTCCTTCAAATTCTTTAGTTCTCAGGTGTGAAAACCTGCTCTTCTGGGCCTCTTGCCACTGACATTTTCTAGTCAAGCAGGGATTTCCTTTGAAATACTTCTCAGCTGCTTCCAATAGGACAGTGCTTGTTGATTGCATCCCTGTACGACAGGCATTTGTTTCCTCTTCCACCCTCCCACTAGGGGAGTTCTATTCTATTTATGAAGAGATCAACTGAAGCAAGCAAGGGAAGCATGAGACAGGGAATTCCTGTGGAAGATTAGGCAGTTACTTATGTAATTTAAATTAGTCTTGTAATAAATTTGTACAGGAAATGAATTAGGAAGGCTAGCTTTTATGAAAAAGGAATTGATTTTCATTGTTCTTTCTATTATTCGTTTCACTCATAGTTTTTATCTTTCTCCTCCTTTTTTTTTAATCTGCATAGGATTAATTTCTAATTAATTCAAACTCTGCATAGATTGATTAGTGACTTTTAATCTTTGTACTCTCCTCCCTCTACATCTGAGGCTTGTTAGTTCATTTTATTTTTTTAAAGATATATGCTGCTTATTATCTTCCTTCCTGCTGCCAACAGTCATGGCACAGTATGCGACTGGAAGCTGCTGTGATCACTGAGTTCAGGTTTCTGCACAATGGCCTCTATTTTATATCTAGTAGGCCTGTATGTAGAACAGCATATTGGAGTTTTATTTGTGCTCAGCTACTCAGTGGATTAGAGCAGAACAGAATTCTGTGACAATATCACTAGTCATGTAACCTAGAAAAAAAGGAATAAATGTAATGGTATATATAGTTTTTCTTGTTTATCAAATTCCCACTTTCTCTTATGAGTACCTTTTTAATTTCCCTGCAGAACTTCAATGTATTAAATACAAAAAATTTGTTTCCAAAAACATGGAATTATAGAGCAACTTTGGTAAAGCAGAAGCAAGGGTAACATTAAGAAGGTAAGGGTTAATTTTTTTTCTTTGAACACATAACACATTCCTTCAAAGTTATCCTGCTCTCCCTGTGACTACAGCACCCCTATTGACATCAACTGGAGTTTAATACAAGCAGATACTGTTGAATAGACTTCAAGGGAACCTGTGTGATGATCAGGGAAGAGAATTTAACTCTTGCTACTTAGCAACTGAGAAAATAAAAATTATGTATTGGAAACTCCACTTGTATTCACAGCTGGAAAGATCAGCCTTACATGCACTCTATGGCCTGATTCTGTTTCCAGGGTAAAGAACAGATACAACATTGAGCTCCAACTATCCAATTTAAATGAGGGCTTATAATATCAAAAAGCCCCCTCAGGAAATGGCAGGAGCTCAGAGACAGGTGTGGCTGGAGTGTAAAACATGTTATCCTATAGGAAGGGAATCTAATTACCTTTTTCAGACAGGAGGAAGCCCTGAAATCTGCTCGTCTGCACTTTTATATCTGATGCTTTAAAAGCCGGTGGGGGCAATATCACCTTAATATTTTTAGTGGCCACTTTATCCCAGCAGACCTTATACTAGATCAGACATCATTAATCTGAGTTACTGAGGCTTTTCAAAAGATTTAGCATAAAGCCAGCAGAAAAGTATAAAGCCAGCAGAAAGCAGTATGTGCCATGGCTGGGCTGGGTAGAGCTGTGTTCTACCTGGTGCAGGTCAGACTGGTACCTCAGCAGCACCAGACCTGCAACCCTTTGCTTGGAACCAGCCGTATGCACCCTCTGCAGATTAGCAGAGAAAGCAACATCACTGAAATTCATGCAAAGCTTTAAGTTACTGTGCAAGTCTTATAAAAGCTGAGTGTGTAGAGGGCCCCATGCGCAAGGGGTAATTGGGGCAGGGCCTTGTCGACTCCAGACTTCATGTGAGTTGTAGGAGTTTTTTTAGTTATCTTTGGAAATTGCCTTTAAATCCCTGGGCTGTGTGCTGTAGCTGGGGTGGAAATGTACCTGTTCTCATGTCAGGAAATGTTTTAATGATGGTTTTTGGCCCACACATTTTTGTACTTTGAATATAGAAGCAATGGTAATTGCCTGGCAAGTGAATCGTGGAAAATCATGAGTGGTGTGTGACATGTCTCAAGAGCCTACAGTTGAGCTAATTAGTGGTGATGAAAAATTTCCTCATTCCATGCTACCTGCAGGCTTGTGCTTCTCATATTGGGTTGACACTGGAAAGCAGGAAAACAAACCTTTAGGGGATGTAATTGTGGTGGAAAACTCCAAATATTTTCATCCCTTGTGTTCAGCGGGTCTCTGACCCCATGTGCTGGTTACCACCCTCTGTTGTCTGTCACCACACTAAATGGCAGTGGAGCTGTTACCTTTTTTCACACTCCAGCATGTTTCAGTAATGGACAGTAATACAAATTTCCTTTCAGAGAAAGAGGGAAAACAAACATTGTCTTAGCTGTTGCTGGAGGTTATAGTCAAAACATTGTTTCCTTACCACTTGATAGAAACAAATCTGGCAAAATATTGATGTGCATGTTACTTTACATCTATCTTTGTCATTATTCATAGCTACCCCCACCCATAATGCTGAATTTCCCCAAGTGCCATCTGTCACTGTCGTCTGTGATTAAAAAAAAATAATTAGAAATTGGTCGCAAGATTATGTACAGCATCTGTGGGTGCAGTAGCTGTGATAAAACCATTCTTGCTATTAATTTTGATTGCAAAATCCCACAATGGGTAGAAGTAGAAAATAATCTTCCTCCCATCATAGCAGTGGATAGCTGAATAAATGGACATAAGATACACCTGCACATAAAATACACATCAATGTACATGGGTATTTAAGACCTGTTTTATTCTTGCAGCTTTTTATATTTCATTAGTATAGAGTAAAATTCAAGAGGCCTTCATTAAGACTGCAATTCAATGGCAGATTGGCCTACTGTGGGAAAAAATTCAGGATGCCATAGCTTTTATTAGCACTTCAAAAATTACACCAAATGAAAGATGACAGTTTTTGCATTTTCTTTCTGAAAATACAAAGATGCTCATTATGATTTTTCTGCTCCTTATTTATCACTTATGTATCAACTCCTATATGATTCAGTATTTCCTTTAATATGGAAAAAAGACTTGAGACAAAAATTCTCGAATGGATTAAATTCTTTTAAATGTGTGTATGATCTCCTTATGCAGAAATGCTTTGCTTGCACAAAAGGAGCTGGAATGGAAAGAGAACAGTTATAGTACCATCTCTGACAATATATGAGTGTAAGCATTACTTTATTTTTAGACCACATCCTAGAGATTAAGTAGTCAATCTCATCAAGAAGATGTGTCTAACTTCTAATAGTGTAAATATAATCTATACATTTTAAGAAAAATAGAAATGTAAAGGTATCTACTTCGTTAAAAAAATAATACGGTTTGCAGAATTTTTCACAGATTTCTTGTAGCGGTTGATCTCATATTCACAGACTTCACCTTGACAAAAATGTGTAGTTATCAAAGGATTTTGAAAAAAAATTAATGGTGGTGGTCTGCTGTTGGTCTAAATGTTGCTTTGTCTCTTTAGTTTCTGAATAAATTCTGCGGTGAATAAAAATGGGTGGTCATATACCAAGGTATCCAAACCTATAATTCTTTATCCTGGCTAGAACCAAATGTGTACGTCCTCTTGCTGTAACAGAGCCAGTGGTACAGGTTTCACAATTATCAGGTATAAAGTCTAAGATATAATATAAGGTATAAGAATCAAGGACATGAACCTCTCACTGATGCCCTTATTACTTCATAGATTAAATAAAAATACTTAGCTCAACGCCCTTCTCAATTTCATCTATATCTTGGGCTAAAGTAAATGCCATAACAAAGGATATTAAATAGTTTCAGGCTACCTTATTTTGTACAAGAACTGGAGGGTTTACTCCAATAATGTACATCTGTCATCAAATGAAAGGGTACACAAAGATGATTATTCAAAAAACCTTGGAGTGTTGTACTGTGGGCAAATAATATGTTTGTGTTTGAGCACCTAAAAGTGGTGTAATAGTAGATATAGGTTAACTCTAGCAAATTATGGAAGTAACTTTCACACACAAGGAAAACATGCTAAAAATGTGAAAAGTAAATTAAGTGAACTTGGAAAAAGATTAAATATTATGGTTCATTGTCTGTTTCAGTTTGTGTTGCTTAGTCATAAAGAAACAGGTGTCCTTTATTCAAGTCACTAGAGCATACATACCAAATTGAAATGTGTTTCATTAAAAAAATCTGTTCTATCTTCTTAAAGTGATTTTTTTGTTCAGAAGTAAACATTTGTATTGGATATAAAATGATCCCAAATTTAGGGTTGCTCAGGTCTGTCATTTATCAGACTCATTACTCCAGGAGAAGTAATCCCATGAGGTATCTGAGACCCTGCTGTAGGTGCAGCAGTCTAACAGTGAAACCCAAACCAAGCCCTGGGGAAGTGCTGCTCTTGGGTGGGAACACTGAGTCTGCAGGAACCTCCACAGCCAAAGCAATTCTGCCTTCAACAGGTCATGGGAGGGGTGTGCTGATACTTTGGATTCAAGAGACAGAGTTTTCCAGCTCCAGCGAGGAAGGGCTGAATTTAAATGAGTGACTGCTGGGTATCCCCAGAGAGGAACTTTCATGGGAAGTAATGAGCCACCGAGGAATGTGGGAATCAAGTCTGTGATGTGTAGTAGGGGATGATGTAACTTGTGTTTGCTGCCAGGAGCCCTCACTGATGTTGAGATGTGATGAAATGTGCTGTTACCGTGCCTTTTTTTTTTTTCTTTTTTTTCTTTTTTTTCTTTTTTTTAATCTTGTAGCTCTGAGGCCTCTTCAGCTTTGTCCTTGCTCTCAGTCAGCTCAGACTTCTGAATTGGGCTCTCCAGTCTAGAAATTGTGTGTGTTTGCCACATGATGCTCTCTGAGATAGGAAGGGTGATTCTCAGACCCTTTTGCCTTTTCTAACTGAAATCCAGGCTGCTGCTGAGCAGAGAGTGCCAGGGGTGGAGGAAGAAATCAGGAAAAAAGCTTCCTTAAGAGCTAAACTACTTCGTGATTTTAAAACAAAACAAAAATTGTAGTATTGATTTTTGTATTAAAAACCTGCATATCTAAGAGAGTGGAAATGTTTATACAGTCTATTTGGGACAGATATGAGCTTCTTCCAGCCTTTTCTCCAAGCTGAAAGAAGGGATTTGATGCATCAATTATACCTCTGAATTAATATCATTTATTCACAAAAAAGTAAAAAGGAAATCATGTAAAGGTATAAGTATTTTTTTTTTCTTTTTTTCACCTTGATCAAAATCAGTAACAGGAGGTTCAGCAGACTCTTCAGTGTGTTGTGAGGGCCAGGTGTCTGTGAAAAAAGTCCCATGTCCTTGAATAGCTTGGTCCCTGCAGTGCTGGGCTTGTTAGAGTGTTGTCTGTGCTATGTAAGGTTTTTCTCTGTTTGTCATTTAAATCAGATGTTGTAACATAAAAATTGAACAGTCAAACACTATTTGAAGGGCTGCATATCCTTGCAGAACTGGATGGATTTATACCACAGCATCACCATAGAATTTTTTTCTGACAGCCTTATGCATACTTTGTTCAGGATACACAAAATTTCCTTAAGCCCCTCTGAACTCTAAGGGCCTCTGACAAGCTCTTTTGTATAAATTGACTCACTTCTCATTAACTATTTTTGTAGGGAAATTGCTATAGTTTTGCAAATCTACATGGCAACCAATGCTGTTTAGTGCAAACTGTCTCATCAACACATGAACAGGGAAGGAAGAGGTAGTGTTCTTTCCTAATGCTGTCATGGGTATCTTGGAAAGATAAAGCCTGGGGTCTTGGGTCAATGTTGGGTTCGTAACACAGCTTTGGCATAGCAGGCTGTGTTTGCTGTTGATTTGCTTCTGTGCTGTAGGGACAGTTAAGTATGTAGAGGGACAGAAAACAACCCCATAACTTGATGGTTTCGAGGACTTGCTTGTGGCAGTCTAAATCATGAGCCAAAAAACCCCAAACTGAAATATTCACTGGGCCAGAGCGGAAGAGCAGAGTGTCCTGGTACTTGCGGCAGCTCCTGCAAAGGCAGAAGATCACTCCTTAATTGGATGGTGCTTCTGGTCCTTTGTCTATTCATACTGAATAGCCTTTATGCCCTCATGTATCCAGGTTTTCTTTTCCTTGAGGGAATGGGGTGAATTATGAGACCCAAAATGGAAACAATTTTGGTCAAGGAAAAACCTTTTCCTTCCATCTAAAATGTTTGTTTGTGTTTTGAAATCAGACTCCATGCTAGCAAATTGATTGTTGACACAGCTCAAATTAATTCAGTGTTTGTTTGTTTGTTTGTTTTTATAAACCTTCCTGATAACTTTTAGTAAGGTGTTATCTGAATTTCTGAATTAAGAAACTTTAATCTTTATAAAATCCTATCATGGTGGTATTTCTTTTTTTTTTTTTTTTTTTTTTTTTTTTTTTTTTAATGAAAACTTGTAAAAGCTTTTTCCCAGCAAAGCTATGAACTCAATAGACTTGAATAGTTTGGGACTTCTGTAGCCCAGCTCCTGGAACTGAAGATCATCCTTCTTCTCTAGATGTTTCCTGTATGTTTGTCAGCAAAGCTGAATCATAATGCTACATTTCTCCCAGGCATTGCCAGCCTTGTATTATTAAGGCAGGAAATAAAACCCAGCGCCTCCTCCCTGTGGTACCTGGGTGGAAGAATATCATCCATCACGCCTGTCTGTGCCAAGGGTTCTTTATGAAGGGTTCCCTTTTGATGAAAACTGGACTTTCTGTTTCTAGAGTTTCTTTTAATTTAACTCTGAACAGACCTTTGACTTTCTGTAAGACACCTTCCTCTGTCAGTAACCAGGAGGGTGCAATCTCCAAGAAGGAAATGGGTGTGGAAGTTCTCTCCAGTGTTTTCTGCAGTTGGTTACAGATAGCAGGACATCTCAAGGACTCATTTCCACAAAGCAGGTACTGGGTTATCCTGCTCTGCCCATGATGAGGAGAAGCTACGAGTGGGGATAGCATTTAACTCTCTCTCAGCACCAGTCATGTGTGTCCTCCAGGGAGGCTCACAGAAGGTCTGGGGTGTGTGTGCACACAGCTGATGTGTTTGTGACAGAACTCATCTAGGGTGTTCTCCAATAATAGATCTGAATCCACCTATTAGTTGGTGCTCAGAATAAAATGAGCTCTTTATAAGGTTTTACCTTGCTTTATTATAGAACCTCTACAGCGCAGATGATCAATTTTTGTCTCCTGATAATTGGCACCTATACTAGAAGTTATGTTTATGGCTTTTGAGTGGCTCTGCATACAGATTAGCAGCAAAAAAATTCAAATCCAATTTTAACATTATTTAGAATACTTGATTATGAAAGCAAACAGTATTTCAGTAAAAAGAAGTCTTTAGTGACTAGGCAGTAGTTGAATATATAACTTGATAATGTACAACCTGATTTTTTTACTCACAAGTGTTGCTCCAAGCAGAAACATTCAAGTATTGTGTATTTGAGGTAAAAATGGCTCTGTTTATAGAGGCTTCTAGAACAGAGAGGCACAATTCTAATTGTTCATGATTTTATAAGAATACTGCCACATCCTCAGATTTCTTTCTGATAAAATCAATGTATCATGATGTCATTGCAACTTAAGAACTTTTGTATTTGAGAGGAACAGTAAAACTTTAGTTCACACTCTCCTGTTTTCAGTGCTGCTTTTAGCCTCTGCACAGCAGGGAGCCAAGTCATCTTTTGCATTTAGAGCTCTTAGTTTCAGTTGTAACCCACAGGATGGATGCTAAGACCAGGAAAAGAAAGGATTTTTAACAAGTAAAACTGCAATGTCCAATTCATAAGTTCCAGTGGTGCAGCTGGGATCCTTCTGGCTCTAAAGTGCAATCTGCCAGGGTGGCTGCTGCCTCACCCTGCTGTGCTGTGGGACTGATCCCCCCAGACCATGCAGAAAAGAGTTCAAATATAGGATGTTCCTTTTGACACAGTAATTCCTTCTGCACTTCAGGATGCACCTAGTAAAAATATTAGTGCATTGAAGTTGGCTCTGTGCCTCTAGAAGGCCTGTGGACATCTAATTGCTTGAGGGGCTGATGATTTCAAAGAATTGTATGGAAAATGACCAAGGCTGCCTTAAAATCCATTTGCCTACTTTTGTAAATCTTTAGGAAATACAAACTTAAACTTTTCCTCTGGATTTAAGCAATTTTAAGATTTTATAAATGAATAATTAAAGGAAATGGCAAAACAAGTTGTTTGGTGTAGAAAAAATCTGTATTTCCATGTCAGGAAGCTTTTAATTTTTCCACTTTTTTGGGGGGTTTTTTTTGGGTTTTTTTTTCTTTTTTTTT